>JABSTQ010001801.1:0-16156 GCA_013358835.2 Ixodes persulcatus | reverse complement strand
AGCTCCACTCTCTGTGCGTTCATCGCACAATGGCTATGCAGAGCGCAAGTTCGTCTGCTTCTCGCAGGGGCAACGTTATAGACTAGCTCGGTTACGGAACTCCTCATAGTCGCTGCTTGCAGGAGCGGTACTCCCCTCGCTCACCACGACTCGCCCGCCTCCCGTCGTTCGACGCGCCGGACTGTGTCTATTCTATGTAGGGTGAAAACGGGACGTCCCAGGGGGCGGGGGGGGGGGGGGGGGGGGGGGGGGGGGGGGGGGGGGGGGGGGGGGGGGGGGGGGGGGGGCGGGGGCGGGCGGCGGGGCGTTGGAAATATTGAGATTGGGGGAGAAACTTTACTGAATGACTGCTCTCATTTCAAAACGTCACATATTGCACTAAGCCCTAGACATAGAAACAGTCCCACTCACGGTTCAGTTGCATGCACTCATTTGAAGGTCCTTCGATGGTGTGGGCGTATTTTGCCGACGACTGAAGTTTCCTAAGCGGGACTTTATCCTGCAAGACTTGGCTGTAAAAGTCTGCGCACATATATAGAACAAAAAAAAAAAAGAATCATGTCCCGAGAACGGGACAATTCTTTATTGGGACAAAAAGACCGGACTGCAGAAGCGGACCTCAAAACGGGACGTCTGGTCACCCTAATTCTATGGAATACATATGTTTCGAAGCACAGCGTCTATGGTTTTGAAACGAAAATCTAGATGGCGCTTCAAACGACGGGAGGTGGACTGAACTGAGTGAGGGTGGCGGTACACCCCTCCGCTGGAGTTCCACGACTGAGGTGATCTTGCGACGGTGAGCAGGGGTGCGGTGACGTCAGAACGCATAGCCCGGATTGGTTTCGATTGGAAGGATAGTGGGTAGACCTCAAGGCAGCTAGCATTGAAGTCTACCCACTGTCCTCCATCAGAGCCAATCGGAGCTCGGCGTTCTGACCTCAGTGCAACCCCTGTGTAAGAAGCAGGTGAACTTGCGCTCCGCTTATTCACTGACACGGTGAGAACAACGGAGCCCGTCTTTGGGTCGCGCGGCCCCTGGTGCACACTCCATACCTTTCATTGTGCTTTGAGTGTGCGCTCGAGGTGCACGAGACTCCGAAGCGTCAATTGTTGGAGGTAGAAAGCTCGCGCTGGAGGCAGAACCACCGAGGCTCCTCCCTGCCCTTCTCACCCTGTCAGAAAAGGTTGCAGGTTTAGTACAGCGGGGAAACCCCTTCCACAATGCTCTCTGCTCGTCATAATCGGTAGTTTTCTCATCTCCAGCGTCTGGAGATGAGGAAAATAAAGAATCAAAAATCAAACTCGTGGGGTTTCAAAGGGCACCTGGCACGCCCCGGCAGAGGAGAGGATTCATTTCGACCACCCAGGGATCTTTCGAAGTGCTACCAAACGCTCGGCTTACGCGACGCCTTTTCTGCGATGAGCCTCCGTGAAATCGCGGGTGCCTCGGCCAGGATTCGAACCCGCCACCCGGGAACCCGTAGGCCGGCACTCATCCTCGGAGTCACCGAGGCAGCGAGCATAAAGAGGGGAGGGCTTTTTGGGAAGTGCTCGTCTCGCTTTCCTGAACAAGTTCCTCGCTCTCCCGCGTGTAACCTGGCCTCCCACGTGCACTGGGCCGTAGCCAGGATTTTTTTTGTTTCTTCTACATGAATGTCGGATGGGGCAATTGAGGAGCGAAATGGCTATGCTGAGTGTCCGAGCGTTAGGGTTCATATATTTTTATATGGGAGTCCTACCGCAGCCGAAGCTACGGTCCGACGGAGTCGATTGCGCGACACCAGAAGTGCGTTGCCACGGCGCTCGTTTCTTTCCGGGTTTTCCATCGCCAGCTTAACCAATCACGCGCAAAAACTGTGGAGCGGGAACACGGTGCATTCACTGTACGCGACTGGTTTAGTGATGGCAAACACACAAAAACGACGAGCGCCGGGACGATGCACTTTTGGCTCCGCTCAATTGGTCTTGTCGAACCATAGTGTCGGCTGCGATCGGACTTTAAGTGAAATGGAGCGTGGGACTTGTGTTCGATTCGTGAGGACGCGAGTCCCGGCCAAACGCCGACGCGGCACTTGCGTCCAATCTACGCCCCATGCTGCAGCCTCATTATCTAGGAGCAGACATGTATGTAACGCTTTACTAGTAACTAGTGACTTCTGCCTAGTTGACTTTTTCGGTAACGAGTATCATACTTAGTTACTTTTAAGGCCAGGTAACGAGTGACGGTATTTATTACTTTGAGCAGTGACATGTACGGCGCGGTTTAGACAGCCCTGTTATAAATTCAAACTGATATGCGTCTATTGTGACAAAGGCAGGTGGGCTACCCGAAAAAAAAACTGAAAAGGAAAGACAGTACAGCGGCGTTAACCGCTGAACATGTCGGTCGAACTTTACAGCTGGGAATGTCCTTCACCCGGGGAACACAATAAAGTACATTGGTTGAACCTTTCTAAACTTATGTACAGACCGAATGTAAACCTGGAGATTGCCGAAGCTTCAAGACGCAGAAGCCATTGTCAACTTGGAACTTTAGAACCTGATAGAACAAAAGAGGAAGGGGAATCCCACATCACCAGCTCTTCCTGAAGCGCAACACGGCCATTCTTTCGAGCGCGTCCGCAGAACGACTCTTCAGCATCGCCGGAGATGCATTCTCGAGCAAGCGGAAAAACAAAACTGATGAAAACTCCTCGAGTGCAACGGCTACTGAAAAGAAAACTATAAACCATGAAACAAAAGCAGTTGTGTGTTTGGCCGTCAAAGTAACGAGAAAAGTAACTCATTACTTTGGAGGTAATGCAACACATTCCTTTGGAGAATCGGTAACGAGTAACATATTTAGTTCCTTTTAGAGCTAGTAACGAGTAATGGTATTTAGTTACTTTTTTTGGGTAACGTGTACATGTCTGCCTAGGAGGTAACGAGGCTGCGCCTCTCGCTTCCCCCGCGAAATGGGCAATGTCAACGTGACCGTAGGAACGGCGCATGGGCCGAACAAGGACGCCGTCCGTCCGGTCGGCCGTAGCGTCGCAATCAAACTCTGGCTGAAGTGGGCAATGTCTGCGAGCTGCTTGCGAGAGGTCGGGGCGGCCACTTGCACGCAGGTTCGATGGTGCAGCTCCCAGGCGGAGCGCTTCCCGGAGCTGCAGGACCGGCCGGAGCAGCAGTACCACTACGTCGTACAAGCAGGCGGGCAAGGGGCGCGTCTACGACAAGAAGCCCTTCCGCTTCGAGTGCAAGCAGGGCCACGTGTACCACTGGTGCGCCTGCGGCTTCAGCCACACCCAGGTTTGGAGCACTCACGAACATACTCCGTGGACCAGCCTAGCCGCTTGTAGGACTAGGACTGCGGGGCGGTCCTTCGGTCGTCCCGCCTCCTGGCGCAGGCCACTTGCCTGTCGATAACTCCTCGCGAGCTTCAAAGCGCGCTCGTGCGGCCAAAGCACAATGGAAGGTAACGAGGAGACACCGTAGCTGGCTGGATGCCGTGCATTCGGAAGAGACCCCTCATTATTCTCGTCCCGTCGGTCAGCAACGCGGGGAGACGAACATGCGGAGATGCCGGAGAGGCTGAGCTCTGACTGCGACAATTAAAGGTCTCCGCTCACTTCTCGAAAGTGTACAAACGAGAGAGCCTGACGCCAGCGTTTGGCGTTTGAATGCGTTCAAACAGCGAGTAGGAACAGGCAGCTAGCTTTGTGTCTAGCTACCAATCGTTGCGGTCGGAGCTCAGCTCTCGGGCATCCTCGAACGCTCTCGTATCCTCCTCTTTGCCAGTTTCTACCCTGCACTATTACCACATAGAAGACTAGGCTTTTGTCTGCCTGCGCCTTCCCACCTCTAATGTCGTCGCAAGTGGGTTCGTGCTCTGCCACCAACGAGGTAGAGAGGCTTAGAGCGATTAACTGGCAGCTGAAAGTGACCCCTGCCCGGCCGCCACCGTGTTGCACAGTTTTGATCACTAGACACGTGACCTTATAGTTTTACATCTAGATTTTAATGAAGTACCGCATGCAGGTAATTGCTTATTGATCTTTAATCTTGATCTTTGCCTTAAAATACCGAGCATGCGCCCATGTCGCAATAAGTGCCCACCCTCCACTTCCGAAACATTCTAAATATAAAAAATCGTAAGGGTGCAGGCGAGCTGGTAAATATTAACCATGTTGAATTAACTTGAGACTGGGGTAGAGAAGAAACATCAAAACGTTGAAGGGACAGAAAATAGACAGGACGACGCCTCACACTCAGCTAACTCGTTTATTTAGTCCACCTCCTTATATAGTCTCAATCTCAAGGTCATCTCCACCAACACAAAAGGACGAAGTCTATACAGTTCAAGCACCACAGTCTCCATCACACAATGCAAGAACGTTAACAACCTTTACAGGTCACACAATACAAGAACGTTGACAACCTTTACAGGTCGACGCGATAAGGCAACATCCATCCACCTTCAAATTTGAACAAAAGGATCTCTTCCTTTGTTATTCTAAGCACAGTTCATACTTCTGAATCAAAACACGCCCTTTCCACATACAAAAAAAAAATAAAAAAGAAACTTGAAACGGTAGTTGGGCCAACACATAGAAAAACCAAACAAAACAAAACGTTTTACAGTTTTTTGGAAAATCACAAGCATGGTCGCACTTCAAACAACTTTTTTTTTTTTTCGCGATTTGAGTTGTTTGAAGTGCGACCATGCTTGTGATTTTCAAAAAAAAACTGTAAAACGTTTTGTTTTGTTTGGTTTTTGTATGTGGAAAGGGCGTGTTTTGATTCAGAAGTATGAACTGTGCTTAGAATAATAAAGGAAGAGATCCTTTTGTTCAAGTTTGAAGGTGGATGGATGTTGCCCTATCGCGTCAACCTGTAAAGGTTGTCAACGTTCTTGTATTGTGTGACCTGTAAAAGTTGTTAACGTTCTTGCAGTGTGTGATGAAGACTGTGGCGCTTGAACTGTATAGACTTCGTCCTTTTGTGTTGGTGGAGATGACCTTGAGATTGAGACTATATAAGGAGGTGGACTAAATAAACGAGTTAGCTGAGTTTGAGACGTCGTCCTGTCTATTTCCTGTCCCTTCTACGTTTTGATGTTTCTTCTCCACCACAGTCTCAGGTTAATTCAACATGGTTAATTCTAAATATATGCGTAAGTCATAGGGAGTGCCCACACAGGGACACGCCAACAGAGCTAGCCGAGGTGCTTCTTCACATCGGCTGCTTGTCTGGGAGGCCAGTGAAGAGTGGTGAAGCTCTGTGCACGTGCAACAGTGCAAAGTGGTGAAACAAGACACGAGAGCAATGGCGCAAAACAGGCTCACAATAGTGGTGCGGCTGCTTTAAAAATTGGGGGTTCCACCGGGCCCTCATACTGCCCCTATACCATTCCGTCGGACAAAACAAGGGCCTACAGTAGCCACGCCCCTGTCACTTTTCTGCTCTCAAACCTAAAACTGCCCATCCCCCTTTTTTTTTTTGTGCGATTGTTGCACGGGTGTTTGCTCGGTATTAGCAGTACGTCGAATTTTACGAATCCTTCCAACAAACTTTCTTTTTTTGGGTCCGTGGACCACCTTACGGGTACGGTTCAGGGGGGCTCAGTTGGCATCTCTCCCCCCGCAGCCCTTCTGCGACGGGTCGCACAGGAACCCGCACCTGAAGATCAGTCTGCGTCCCGTGCGCTTCGTGGCCGAGGAGACCCGCCAGTACTGGTTCTGCAACTGCAAGCAGACGCAGCGCAGGCCTTTCTGCGACGGGTCCCACAAGACAGAAGCCGTGCAGGCCGCCGTCTCCGTCATCAAATAAACTCGCCACCGAGGCCGCTTCTGCCCCGACCTCTCGTGGCCACCCTACGGTGTCCGAAACGTGCCTTCGACCGACGTGTTTAGCATCCTGTACTGCCCCTACATCAAAATTGGTCCCCAAGTGGCAACAAATGGCATCATAGTAGCCGGCGCGACGTGCCATCGGATGTCGCCATCCCGGCGGTCGGTCCTATATGTTCCGGCAAAAAGTGTGGCTGGAGAGAGACCTGCAGCAGAACGGGGGTCCGTTACGTCCACCGCTGTGTCGCCGTCAGGATTGCGGCAAACGACGGTGCGACACTTTTACGTCGTCAAGCGGAAATCGAGGGACCACTTTTGAGAATGCGGTAAACACGCCAGTCAGATACGCGTTCGGGGAACCAAACCGCGGACAAAGGTCCTCGGGCCGAACCAACCTTTGCTGCGTGCCAGCGAGGGGTCACTCATCGATGCTTTGGGGACATTCTGGACAGAGGTGCGTCAATATAATTGGAACTCTGGAAAGGGTCAAAGTGACGATTCCGTGGGTGTTGTTCTTTTCCGCGGTACTCCTCCGCTTTTTTTTGTAAAGAGAGGAAAGATGAATACTGTAAACAACAAAATTTTCGCGAGGACCTAATTTTCGCGAAAAATACGTCCCGCGAACAATTTGGACAATATGTGAACGCTACGGAAGCTACACTCGATTCGCGAAAATTAGAACCCGCGAATAATTTCAAATTTTTAGCTTTGGCCCGATTCGCGAAAATTTGAGCCCGCGAAAATTAAGTCGTTTACAGTATACCAGACTCGTAAGCGATCACCCTTTGTCTGTTTAGTGCGTCACCATTATTTTGTCTTTTTGTGCCGTTGCTTCCTACTATGGATCGCCGACTCGCTTGAACCTCTAGGTATCTTAACAAACGGAATTTCACATAATTGACAAAGAGTACCTGCTGTTTGATTTGTAGCCGGTGTTGCAGATTTGCCACTCCGTAGTTGGAATGATTCCGGAATCATTCCATCCTTTCACGACCCCGGAATAAAAATGGGAATGGAATAGCAGCTGCACTGGGAGAAATAGAATGGGAATGGAATTTGGTAAATTTTGCCTGGAATGGAGCGGGAATGAAATGGGCTCTGTTCTTAAGCGAACTGCGTCGATGTGGTCAAAGGGGCCTTTGAAAAGGCATCCTTGCACTTTAGGTAACTGACAGCTTGACTATCTGACTAGCTTGTGTTCCTTCAAGAATGAAAGAAGCACTCCCATTGAAGCAACCAAAACAGTATACAGTCATGTCTCGTTAATATGGATACCCCGCTATATGGACACCACTTTCGGGGACGAACTGGGAAAATACAAGCATTTTTGTCTTGTTATTATGGACAACTCACATTATGGACGATTTTTTTACGGGAACGGAGTCGTCCATATTAACGAGACATCACTGTAGTAGAGTTGTAGGCGGATAAGGTCTCGTTCCTGGCACCGTGAGATGCAACAATGTGGTTGTGACCATGTGCGATTACAACCGGTTGTAGGCCACTGGCAGAGAGAATGCCACACTGCCGCCATTTCTTGCATGCGCGACTCCTCACTTGCCATGTATCCCCTAGAAGTGGAAGATATTCATGGTCCTTTTGTGAAGAAAACTGGTGGTTTGAAGTTTTGCCACCTGTTGAGAGCCTTTCAAGCTGGGTCGCGCGATCGGCATCTGCAGTGCCACCATACCAGTTGCCACCAGTGCAATGTGTGACCACCGCTCGGCTTAGTAGAATCAATGCTTTCAGGACATGTTTTGCAGTTGTGTATGTGCTTGATATGGTCAGCTTTATGCTGACATTAGTTGCTGGCAACTTAATCTAGCTGTCAAGCGCCATCTTTCGCGGTTGGGAATTATAGGAATGTAATGTAACGGTTCAGCCATTCAAGAGTGGGAATGGGCCCTCCTAGAGTTCGAAAGAATGGAATTATTGCAAAATTCAATTCCCTGGAATGGAGTTGGAATGAAAGGGGGGGGGGGGGGGTCTTCATTCTACAGCACTATTTGTGCCACACCCTTATTGTTAAAAGGTATTCGAGTTCGGAGAACTCTGAACTTCTTCAGAGTTCTCCGATCTTTCCCATCAAGCTTCACTGCTTTGCATCGGTGTGCTAGGAGATGCCCGACTAGACAGAGCGTCTTAGTGGGCTCGATGGTCTCCGATGTTTTTCTCTGTGTGTTAGGTCGGCCTTCTTTGGTTGTAGAATTGTAGTTCAACCCCCGGTTTCGATAGGAGTGTTGGAAAAGAAAACCTCGAGCTATATTCGGATAAGTAAGGTAGTCGTTGCTCTGCTCGCCATGTTGTTACGTTTTACCCGACTAATTTTATCAGGACCTTTTTAAAGCGGTAGCTTTATAGGCCCAACCACGCTCAAGGTCAAGTCCTCGTCCTCAAGCTCACATAATGCCCAAGGCTGAAGCTCAAGGTTGCATAATCAAGGTCACGCAAGTGCCAGTTACATACGCTCGTAACCGCCAGTAGCTAAAGTGTGACCTGATTTCCTTGGTGTCTTCCTCAACGTCGTCCTGGTGGTCATCCTAGACTGCGTCCTAGAGGTTGACATCTAGGACATCCTTCACTTGTCCTGGGGGTCGTCCTAGACGCCACCCTTGATGTCATTCTTAAGGACGTCCTAGACTGCATCCTTAAGGTCGTCCTAGAGGTCAACCTCCAGAACGTCCTTTAGTCACCCTAGACACAATCCTTAAGGTCGTCCTAGACATTGTTCTTGAGGTCGTCCTAGAGGTCATTTTTAACATTGCCCTCAGGACGTCATGCTAGATGGCGTCCTAGAGGTCAACCTCCAAGAAGTCTTTTACTCATCCTAGATGGCGTCCTGGATGCCATCCTTGAGGTTGTCCTCAACGTCATCGTTGATGTGTGTACGGCATATTACATTTTATCACCGCACCATTTCCTTTTCTAATTGTTTTCACTAACGGTGTTCCTGTAAAGCTACTGCATTTGGTGGAATGAATGTATGTGTAATTTTATTTCATCTTCATTTGAGTATGTCAAATGTTTCTCGCATACCTTTTCAAAGGTATGCTTTTCTAGAAAGATTTCCAGCTGCGATTTCATAAAATATCAATGCTCAATTCACACGAATTTTAAAATATTCATTTCATCCAGCTTTTATATCTACATTTGATTTGTGGTTAAGAAATTTATTTGCACACCTCTAATTCTTGACTGTTCTTGGGTATTCGACATGGCCTGGAGGAGGGTGCTCAGTCAAAATTTTGGACATGTAGTACCTTCGCAGCCATACTTGGCCGGAGTGCGCGACCACAAGTTTTTCTCTGCTAGGTGCCAGAGCGACAGTGGCCCGTGAAATAAATTAGAGACGTTGCATCGGGCGCACACACTAGCACGAACGAAGCGGGATGGCTTCCGAGCTCGTGCATCCTAGCTTGTAAGACGAGTGCCGCACTTCACTTTGCTTTTCAAATTTTGGACTACAAAAAGGTAAATGGAATGTTATCTTGTCTTCATGGTACAAGTCATTTTACAGCAGAGCTGGTAAAGGGAAGATGGGGCAGTTCTGCATTTGAGAAAAAACACTTGAATTGCATTCATTTGGCCTTTAGAATAACATATCACAATTATGTTTTAATACGACACGCCAGAGAGCCATAAGAGCAATTTCAAAATAGGGCTGAAGCCCCGCCTCCCTAGCCTTGGGCAGCCAAAAGATCCATCGATGACGTCGCAAACAGCGACCGTCTTTCGCATTTAACAATACTTGTGCAGCAAATGGTTTGGGCATTCAGGCTCGCGGGGTAAACATACACTAGAATTCACTTCTAACTCATTTTCTTCAAGAACCTCCATAGCTTCCCTTTAGGGGCTAGTTTCCACAGTTTCGTGTCTGTGGACAAATAAATCTTGACACAAAACTCCAGACAACTACTGCCATCTATGAGCGACGACGGCAGCCAGACAACCGACTTGCCGGTTGTCTGGTTGCCGCCGTCGTTCGTAGATGGCGGCAACCTTTCCAGGGGCCTTTCCACTCTGGTTTTCACCAGAGTGGAAAGGCTGAATTTCTCTAGGCGTCGTCCTAGAAGTTGTCCTTGAGGTCGTCCTAGACGACATCCGAGAGGTCCTCGAGGTCATCCTAGACGTTGTCCTTGAGGTTGTCCTAGACGTCGTACTCGAAACGTCGACCTAGACGTCGTAAAGATAACAGCTTCGCTGGTCCTCCATCTTCACGTGAAGTGGAAGGGCTCTAAATTTTTTTACTTACGCTAGGTGATTTGACGATAAATTGAGCATCGAGTGTGTTCACGAGTACATTTTGTTGCCAAAGGAACGGTCTTGCAATCGGTGCATTCTTTGTTTCTCTGAATACGAACAAACATGCGCTGTTTCGTAAGTTTCTTTTCTTGTCTTCTTTTTTTCACGCGCTTTTACTATACTCTATGCTGTGTCAACTGGCCCAACAATACCAGTTTACAGTATGCCCCCCCGAGCACATATGAACCCTCCCAAATCGGCGGTGTCGTTGGCTGCCGCCAATTTAGCACCCCGCAGAGAAAAAACTAAGCCGAGCGCCTCGGTTATTGTAAAATACAGAGCATGCGTCCACGTCGCAATAAGCACTCGCCCCTTACTCTCGAACCAATTGGAACGTAGGCAAAGTATGCCGCTCGCCGAAGTCGTACTGAACGAGCGAACGGTGTCTTAACTTAGAGGAGTGTTATCCCAATGGCAGCCGTAGAACTACTACGTGACGGTGCGTAAGAATAAGTGTGGGTTGGCCAACTGGCGAAATTGCAGCGGTGTCCGCAGTTCAACCACGATTTTAAACTTGAATGAGCGGACTCTTCTGCACACGACCGAGATGCTCCTCTGTGTTGGCTGCTTCTCCAAGCACACCGGTGCAAAGTGGTGAAGCCCGACGCAAGAGCGCCAGCGTAAACCAGGCTTAACGCGAGTGGCATGGCCGCTTTAAAAACGAAGGGTTCTACCTTCCCCTATAGTGCCGCACATACGCATATGCTGCTTTCCTTCTCTCGGACCTAGAGAGTGCCCATTCCCTATTTCTTTTTTTGCGATTATATTCGGGGCAGATGTCTGCTCGGTATTTTATGGAAATTGTGACCGCAATTGTACCCGTGTTTTTACACTGGTTGAAATCGGGGCGGGTCGACTTAGGGTGCCTTTGTGCGTTCTTTGCTTAGGGTCATGGCATCTGACCAGTTTGTTCCGGATGCTATTGTTTATTTTTTGTTCTTGAGCGCGAGCAAACGAGTGTCCTGGCACGAGCTCTTGGCACTGACGGCGCTACAACAGCATTTTTGGGACTGGCTATTTTTTGTCATATTTTTCTCGAGAGCGCGTGCTATCAGCATCGGATACTACGAAGGATGTCATCACCCTAAGCAAAGCGCACACGAAGGTCCCCAAGACTGACCAATATGCAAAGCAGGCACCTGCCTAGGGCAGCAAAATTCTGGGGTGGCAAATTTCCGAGCGTGGCTATAGTGGCATCGCTATGTGACAACCTAGCCCCGTGCACAAAACTTGAGGAACAAAGGCTTTTATGTTTCTAAAAGCAACTACTAACCGACGTGACAAAATACAAAAAAGGAATTTACATACACAGTGCACCGCGATTGACCCAAAAATAATAGCGATCGCAGGAGCAAGGCCATATAGGCTTCAGTTTCAAAACGAAGGTAAAAATCCTAGAAGTGCTTCGCAACAACTGATCTTGATGCCTGCTCAAAGGTGTCAGTTTGTTTTCCTTAGCATTAGGGCTGTAAAAGGTTGAAAATAAACTACCAATCCTCTAAACTACAGTAGGCTCGCAAAAAATCAAACTCTGATATTTTATACTTTTGGTTAATTCAAACAAACTTCACAATTTGATTCTCACATTTCAAAATTTGGTTCTCACGCTATACTTTCAATGTATTGATAAGCCGCTCAATTAAAAACAGAGTTTTCACATAATACTTTTCGTTGTCGCGACACATTGTAACGGCATGCGGTCGTGTATCAGTACTGCGTGGTGCACCTTAAAGACCCCAGGATAGCGGTTTGTATTGGACTGGCTAAATTGCTCATCTACAGCTGAGAGACAAGTCGCCCGTTGAGGCAGACTAAGTTAAGGCTGCATAAACATACCCACAACCCAATTTATTTATTTTTTGTTCTCGCGACCCCATTGAGCATTTTTTTTCGAGCACTGGTGCACTGCAGAGAAGCAACACCTGCAGAGGCGAGCTCTGCAGGCATTGCTTCTCCACAGTGCTCGGTAAGAAGCGCGCCCAATGGGGCTAATTGTCCACAATACGCCGAGCAACTGAGAGAGACAAGCCGAGAGCGTGCAGGGACGTCTGAACGCTAAGCTCTGGTTGGTGTGATTAGTGGGTAGAGCTAAGGCTAGCTGCCTTCGTCTCCACTGTACTCGTCAAACGTGTTAGAACTAGTGGTGCAAAACTATCGATAGTACTATTGATAGTTGCCAGAAATCTGACTATCGATAGTAAAAAACTATTGATGGTCGACTATCGAAACACTATCGATAGTCGACTATCGAAAAACTATCGATAGTCGACTATCGAAAAACTATCAATAGTACTATCGACAGTCGACTATCGAAAAACTTTAGATAGTACTATCGACAGTCGACTATCGAAAAACTATCAATAGTACTATCGACAGTCGACTATCGAAAAACTATCGATAGTACTATCGACAGTCGACTATCGAAAAAGTATCGATAGTACTATTGATAGTCGACTATAGAAAAACTATCGATAGTACTATTGATAGTCGACTATCGATAGTACTATCGACAGTCGACTATCGAAAAACTATCGATAGTCGACTATAGAAAAACTATCGATAGTACTATCGACAGTCGACTATCGAAAAACTATCGATAGTCGACTATAGAAAAACTATCGATAGTACTATCGACAGACGACTATCGAAAAACTATCGATAGTACTATCGATAGTCGACTATAGAAAAACTATCGATAGTACTATCGACAGTCGACTATCGAAAAACTATCGATAGTACTATCGAAAAACTATCGATAGTACTATCGACAGTCGACTATAGAAAAACTATCGATAGTACTATTGAAAAACTATCGATAGTACTATCGACAGTCGACTATCGAAAAACTATCGATAGTCGACTATAGAAAAACTATCGATAGTACTATCGATAGTCGACTATAGAAAAACTATCGATAGTACTAACGACAGTCGACAATCGAAAAACTATCGATAGTACTATCGATAGTCGACTATCGACAGTCGACTATCGACAGTCGACTATCGAAAAACTATCGATAGTACTATCGATAGTCGACTATAGAAAAACTATCGATAGTACTATCGACAGTCGACTATCGAAAAACTATCGATAGTACTATCGATAGTCGACTATAGAAAAACTATCGATAGTACTATCGACAGTCGACTATCGAAAAACTATCGATAGTCGACTATTGTAAACCTATCGTTAGTACTGTCGACGGTTTACTATCGATAGTTTTGCGACACTAGTAGTTCTCTTTTTCTCGATTCATTTTTTCAAATGGGATACCCAACTAGCCCAAGCACTTGCCCTCCCAACTTTGGTTCAGCTTTCAGTGATGACGAGGACGGGAGTTTGGGCGAAGAGAGGAGGAAGGGAGGCGAGTGGCGGTGCGGCAACTGTGTTCGCTCTAGTGATGCAAAACTAACGATAGTACTATAGACCTTTTTCGCATAACCTCAAACCAGCCAGTAACCGACGTACCCTCGACCTGGTGAATTTTTGGATTACCCGCTGACACAGGGTATGCAACCGCCAAGGGTATGGGCGAAAAGGCTTAAAAACGGACGTCGTGCATAAGTTAGTTCCGAGTGCTCCTTTTTACCGTGCTGCAATTTCCGAAAATATACGGTTGTCTGGCTACCACTGCGTGGTCGTGGGATGGATAAATAATTTTAAAAATCATAAGAACACTAGCAGAAAGTGTGCCATGAGCACAAGCTGCAGCGCGAGAGTGGCTGCAATGTTATCGAGCTTCGCATTTTCCCCAAGAATCTTAATTTATGAAGTCAGTCGATTGCGAGCTTGAATCGCGAGAGATTCGTATCAGACTCAACGTCACGTTTAAGCTCACGACCACTTCGTCTACGAGAAGAGGGCCGCTTTTAATTTCCGGTGCAGGGGGTCCAATTAGGTTATCACTGCAAGCCCCATGGTATGTGAAAGGTATGAAAAAGTCTACATGCCACCACTCAAGATGGAGCTATCAAATGCCGAGAGCTTACCTGCATAGACTACATTAAACCGCTCATATATACAGGGTGTCACAAAAGAAAATTTACACGCTAAAATGGCTCGCAAAAATCGAAAACTTGACGGATCTTGTAGCAACTTTCCTCAAAAATGTCTTTAACTGGTCACATTGTTGTGCTAAAATTTCAAGTGGAACTCCGAGTACAAAGAAAATAAGAAAATGATAACTGATTTTTTCAACGGCGGAGCGGCAGCTGTCGGGGAGACACCGAACGACAGCCATGTTTCTTTGCCTTATCCAGAGATGGCGCTACGGATTCACTGGAAGCTAACTGAACGAAAAAACGCGCTTTTATCCAAGTTTTTGGTTGCGTGGGATATTTGCAAAAATAAAGTTGTTTGGGTTTTCAGTTAAGTGTCACTGTGCAGAAAGTGTCACGCCATAAATACGAATAAATAAAACCGCCAATGTCTGCTCCAGAAATGACGTACCTTCGTCTCCTACGGTTCTTGTTTCGTGCATCGTCTGCTTTCGCAGTTTGACGTTTGAATGAGACACGAGAGACAGCCAGGAGTGCGCCCGATAAAGCAGCGATTTGGTGGCTCTGAAAAGAGCCATTGAAATCTGAACTGCGGTCTTCGCAGTTGCGGTCAAATGTCTCATTCACACGCAGATACACTCGGAAGAAAAACAAAACAAAAACGGTTAGACTCCCAGCTCGACGTGCCCGCCGCAAACTTCGATGCATTTTTCAAGCCTCCTCTCGTAGTCCTGGAAGACGGCCTCCCGCATGTCGTCACTGATCGTCTCGAACGCGTTGATGATGTGTTCTCTCAGCTCCGGGATGGTCCTCGATCGCCGGACGTACACCTGGGCCTTTACGTACCCCCAGACAAAAAAATCGCAAGGGGTCAGGTCTGGAGACCGAGGAGGCCAAGCCATGGTCGGAGAGGCGCGGCCCATCCATCTCCCAGGAAACTTGTTGTTGAGCCAGGCTCTCACGTTGCTCGCATAGTGGGGAGGGGCCCCATCCTGCTGGAAGATGCAAACTTCGCGTTGCATATGTGCAGCTTCCAGCTCCGGCAAAATCTGTTCCTCCAGCATCTTGAGGTACGTGTCACCGGTCACCGTCGAATCGAAAAAGAACGGGCCGACGACACCTTCTCGCCAAATGCCGCACCACACGACGACTTTTGGCGACTGAACTGCATGTTCGGTCGACCAGTGCGGGTTCGTGGCAGACCACAACCTGCAGTTCTGCTTGTTGACGCGGCCGTCGAGATGAAAGACTGACTCGTCTGTAAACACGAGGAATTGCAGGTGGCTGGGGTTGGCCCGAATCCGCGCCAGCTCGTCCTTACAAAACTGCACTCGCCGTGCGTAATCCTCCGGCTTCAGTTCGTGCAGGAGCTGCGCTTTAAACGGGTACATTCGCCGGCGAAGCACCCGCCACACGAAGCCCCGGCTTAGGTTGAGCTGACGAGCAGCACGCCTGATCGAGAGGTGGGGCGGCGCGTCGAAAGCGTCGAGAACGGCTTGCTGCTCTCTTCGTTTTGGCGACGTTTCAACACGGTTCGGAGCCTTGTTTCTCATGTTCCCGTCTCGGGCAAACCTCGTCACCCACTTGATGATGGTTGGCCGAGAGGGTGGTCTTCTGTTGAAGGCGGCCCGGCACTTTGTTCGGACTTGCTTGAAGCTTCCACTTGTTGTGTACCATAGAACCACCTGGAACCTCTCCTTCGAGCTCAGTTGTCGCATGGTGAGGCGTTGAACAAAATAAATAAAAAAGAAACAGCGATAACAATTGAAGCAAACGCACTGAGGCAAGAGCACGAACGTCAAACTGCGAAAGCAGACGATGCACGAAACAAGAACCGTAGGAGACGAAGGTACGTCATTTCTGGAGCAGACATTGGTGGTTTTATTTATTCGTATTTATGGCGTGACACTTTCTGCACAGTGACACTTAACTGAAAACCCAAACAACTTTATTTTTGCAAATATCCCACGCAACCAAAAACTTGGATAAAAGCACACTTTTTCGTTCAGTTAGCTTCCCGTG
>JABSTQ010001800.1:0-94510 GCA_013358835.2 Ixodes persulcatus | reverse complement strand
CCATTCTTTTTATCCAGTTCCAATTCGCGGTCCTCCCCGCTCGCTCTCCTTCGCGTTTTCATAATCAAACCCTTGTGTACTTGAGTTGCTTTTCGCGCAAATCCCTAAATGACCTCATGTCCAGCCCTAGCACCTCCTCAAGTCTTATCAGCTCACTGAGCTCGATCATCTCAAACCGGGTTAAGAAATTGGTCTTTAACAACACAAGTGAAATAAATTGATCTTAATCCACATTGAGGCCACCACTACTTTATTCACGCTCACTTTGAAATTTTTAACCAATAAATATTCGACAATCACAATTTGCCGAAATTCCACTGATTTCATCCGGTCGCGGACGCCATCTTAATTTAACACGAGTTAACTGTTCAGTAAGCTAGGTTACGCGTGCTATCGCGTGCCGAAGGGGGGAGGGGGGTCTTTTAGAGGACGACGAAGTAAAGAACACTCTTTGTCTGGACCCGAGAAGGAATGTTGTGTTCGCTAACACAACATGGTGGCAGCGACTGGTTAAGGACGTTCGCCCTGAGAGGACTTCAGTAAGAAGTGTACCACGATGACGACTACGAAACCGATGGCAACAGGAGACGGCAGTTCTCAAGAACCTGATGCTTGGATCGCCATGGCGACTCTACTCTTCGCATGCCACCACCGGAAGAGTTCGACTTTCCAACTCAGAAGACTGGCCCCAGAGGATTCGAAGGTTCCGCGCGCTTTCGAGTGGTGATTGGACTTCAAGCAAAAGGCGGTTCCGAACAGGCCAGCACCTTAGTATACTGCATGGGGGACAAGAGCGAAGATATCCTTCTCTCGCTGAAGCTGACAGAGACGCAAATGCAGCAGTACGACGCAGTACGAAATGCGTTCGAAGAGCATTTTATTGTTCGAAGGAACGTAATTTACGAAATGGCCAAGTTCCATTCGCGAGTGCAAGAGTTATAGGAGTCAGTAGAAGACTTCATAACAGCTCTTCACGGATTGGCCAAGTACTGTCGGTTCGACAACCTACACGACGAAATGATCAGGGACCGCATCGTAGTGGGCGTCCGATACAGGAAGTTCTTCGAGCGGATGCAGCTCGACGTGAAGCTGACATTAGAAAGAGCAACCACAATGGCACGTCAGTCGGAGTCTGTGAAGAAGCAGCAAGCTGATCTTCACGTAGAAGACAGTCTCAGGGCCGGTTGCACCAACGTCGCTTACCTTAACCCAAAGCGGCTCTTTCCTAAGTCGGCTTAGCACCCTAAACCGAGCTCGGGTAAGCACGGGTTTATATTCCGGTTGCACCAACGTGAACCCGGCTTTACAGACGCGCCCCTAGCTAAACGCTGGATTGGCCTAGGGAATGTAGGGACAAACAGAGCGAACTAGGGAACGCTCAGAGGGACGAATACGATTGGCGGAGAGGAATCTCGTGATGTAAACAAAAAACCTGCTGTAGTAGCCGTCGTCGGCGTCTGCTTTTCGCTGTATTTCTTCGGTGAGTAACGAATTAAAGGTCTTCAAATTCAATCATTGTTTTTCGCTTAACTTTCAAAAACAGGAGTCAACGCTTTAAATAAACACAAATGCTCTTTACATCTGTGATTGTGTGTTTATTATCGGTTGATAACATAATATCTTGAGAGTGACAGTAGTTTTCGTGCTCACATTTTGAGATAAAGGAGCCATCGGGGGCCCCAAATCTCACCGAACGCGAGATACTCGCTACATCGCTGAAGACAAAACATCACCGAGAATAAGTAGGCAGGTAAGATGACTACTAAAATCAAGTCATGCCTGAGACCGATGAAGTTCAAAACAGTGACGAACTCGCCACGGCAGCTGCGAAAATACCCGGAAATCGTCGAATAGAAGTCGTCGAGTTGTCGTCGCCACGAATAGAAGTTGTCGTCGCCACGAATGAAAGATATAAAGCAAAATATTCCTAAAAAGCGCGATCACGAGAAAAGTTACGGTTATGGAACGATACAGTTTTCTGAAGCCAAGATTCTACTCGCGAGACAAGGAAGATTCACTGAAGATTGTCTCGAAACTCAGAAAACAAAAGAAATTGACTTTTCGCTGTTTTATAATTTAAAAGCGCCGCAATCTGATGCAAACGATAGAAGGGTCGACAATCAGCTGATCGCCGAGATCATGTACTGCCACTATTCAACGCGCTCATCGGAATGAAGGATATGCGTTACAGGTAGAAATAAACAAGCTGGTAAATAACAATACGTTACAGTTATGCGAAAATCAGTAAGGTATACATACGAATAAGCTCGTTGACAGAATAACCAACGTGAAGACAGACGTGAGCCCCACAGCTCCGTACGTATCTCGGTTAGGGCTAACACGCACTGAGAGTGGAGATCCAGCTTGAAAACAGGGGTCGATAAACACTTCACGCGACAATATTTTGCATCCTTGTCACAATCGAAGGCCATTCTGTCGAGACTCTCACGCTGTTGTAGCCTAAAACACTTTGTACAACCAATTTCGTCCACCGCGTCGACCGCCACAAACCAGCCGCCATGTTTTAAATCCAGGATTAAGAAACAACCAAAAGCAAAGCGCCCAATGTTGAGCGCTTACGATAAGCGTAGTTTAGTGCTAGGTTTAGCGATAAGCGATTTTGGTGCAACCGAACGAAACCGAAACTTAGCTTAGGTTCCCGGCTAAGCTCCGCTTTGCGATAAGCGGCGTTGGTGCAACTGGCCCTCAGTCGAGTGTCCGCGGCATCACCACTGACGCACAAGGTGAATGCGAGAAGGCCTTCCATAGAGGCTACTAAAGAAACGTGTCCGTTGTGTGGCTAAAGTCCTCATTCACGAAATAAATGTCCTGCTAAACAAACAACCTGGAACAAGTGCAAGAAAATAGGACATTTTGCAAAAGTTTGCCGCAGCTCCATGACAGTTGGAGAAGTCAAAGCCGAAGAGCCCGCCTTTCTTGGAGTCATAGAATCAGCCGAAGAAGAAGCAAGGAGGATTGTACTGAGAGTTCAGACAGCTCCAGTATCTTTCAAGATACACACAGTGGCAGACATTACTGCTATTCCAGAAAGAATCTACAAACAGTACCTGAGTGCCTTGCCTCTGGCTGAGGCCAAAAGAGTAGTAATGGGGCCCAGCCGAACCAAGTTGAGCGTACTGGGTGTACTGAGAGCAAATATTCGCCGTAGAGAAAAGTGCATATCCGCTGATGTTTATGTCCTAAAAGAGCTAGACGACCCCTTTTGTCGAGAGGCCACTCTGTGGAATGGGGACTTGTACAGAGACTAAGTGCGGTAGTCGACACTAAACCCGGGACAGTCGATCCAAAGGGCGAGTTTTCGAAACTTTTTCAAGGCCTTGGCTGCGTGAAACAACCTTACAAGATTAAGTTACGCAAGGATGCAGTTCCCGTGTCTCTGAGCACTACACGAAGAATCCCAATTCCCTTAATGGAAAGGATCAAGGAAGATCTCGACAGTATGGTCATCCTGGGCGTAATCGAAAGTGTAGACGAGCCCACAGACTGGTGCTCAGCAATGGTAGTCGTGACAAAGTCAAACAGGAGCTACATAATTTACGTTGACTTCACAGAGTTGAACAAGTATGTGGAACGAGGACGACATCCGCTTCCGGTGACAGACCACGTACTGGGAAAACTAGGGAATGCGAAGTTCTCAAAAATCGATGAAAATTTTGTATTCTGGCAGTTTGAGCTTGCTCAAGAGTCTCAGATTCTGACCACTTTCATCGACCATTTGGACGCTTAAGTATAAGCGACTACCCTTTGGTATTACATCTGCTCCAGAGTTCTTCCAGAAGAAGATGAGCCAGCTTCTGAGCGGAATCAAAGGACGAGTCTGCAACATGGACGACATCCTTGTCTACGGATCCACGAGAGAAGAACACGACAGAAACTTGTGAGACGTCCTCTCTCGACTCAGGCAGGCAGGAATTACCCTGAACGAAACTAAATGTCGGTTCACAGAAACTCAGGTAAAGTGTTTTGGGCATATTATCGATCAAGAAAGAGTTCGTCCAGATCAAGAGAAGGTAGGAGCCATCGTGAAGATGAAAGCTCCCACTTGTATCACGGAGGTGAGGAGCTTTCTTGGAATGGTCAAATACCTTGGGAAATGTTTTCCCAGTTTCATCCAAGAGTCACACCCGCTGGTCGCATTACAGTGTTCCAAAAAGCAATGGGCATGAAACCACGAACAATAGAGGGCTTTTGAAAAGCTAAAGTTGGTTTTGACATCGGACCCACTACTCGTTTTGTTTGACCCAACAAAATCAACCATGTTGTCCACAGACACCTCTTTTTTGGCATTGACGCAGTATTGCGCCAGAAGCAAGAGAACGGGATCTACAGACCGGTGGCGTACGCGTCAAGAACACTCAGCGAAACAGAAAGACTATACGCCCAGATCGAAAGGGAACGACTGGCGGTGGTCTGGGGGTGCGAAAAGTTTCTAAACTTTATAACCGGGATGAAAATCCAGATCGACACGGACCACAAACCGCTGGTTCCTATATTTCCGTCCAAGAGCTTGGAAGACATCACGCCAAGACTACAGCAAATGAAACTCCGGACGATGAGGGTTTTTTATGATATCACACACGTTCCCGGAAAGGACCTAGTAGCGGCTGACTTCTGCGAAAATCCCCTGGAAAACTTTACACTCTGGTGAAGAAGGATGACCAGCGAAGCAGTACTATGGTGGGAGTGAAGTAATGGCCGTCCGCAAGTCGGCAAGCCAGAGTGGAAAGGCTGGAAAGGTTGCCGCGTTGCCACGACCGCGCCAAGCAGACAACCGGCAAACACAACACTCTGGATAGAGCTACCGCCATCTATGAACGACAGCGGCAACCAGAGAGTCGTGTCGGCATTTGTTTGGTACCGGACACGATCCTGAGGAACCTAGCCCTTAACAGCTCCGCTGTAATACACCAGACAAGGAGATGGAGGACGAGATATCAGCATGCGTGCGAGGTCTCACTGCAAATCTCCCAGCAACGGACGAAAAGTTGAAAGAAATTCAAACTAACCAGAACATTGACGCAACATGTCAATTTCTAACGCACTTCAGTACAGAGGGCTGAAGAGTCAGGAAAGCATTAGACCAGGAGTGCAGTGCCCATTGGAAGCAAAATGACATTGCAGTGGAAAACGGTCTTCTAATGAGGGGGTCGAGGATAATCATTCTTAAGGCAATGAGAAACCAAGTCTTGGACAGCATTCACCAGGGTCACCAAGGCATCGTTAAATGCAGAGCACGCGCCCGTGAAACCGTGTGGTGGCCAGGCGTGTTTAAGCAGATAGAAGAACTGGTAAAAGGGTGCACACAGTGCATTCAGGAAACAATCAACCGCCGAGAGACTTCAATACCAACCCCGTCTCCTGAACGACCTTGGCAGCAAGTAGGCGTAGACGTTTTTTACTTGAAAAACAAGTGGTACTTGCTAGTAACGGATTATTACTCCGAATACCCCGAAGTTGCTCCCTTGGCCAGCTTGACAGCGGTCGACAACATGAAGTCTATCTTCGCAAGACACGGTACGCCAGAGACCGTAAGCAGTGACAGCGGACCACAGTTCCATGGATTACTTGGATCCGAGTTCTCCAAGTTCTCCAAAGAATGGGGTTTAGTTCACAAAAATTCCAGCCCAATGTTTCCACAGAGCAACGGTTTTGTGGAAGCCGGAGGAAAGATCATCAAGAGGAGCTGGAAGAAGACGAATGGTGCATACCATGCATTACAATCATACCGCACCACCCTCCTTGCAAACGGGTTTAACCCAGCTGAACCTCTAAAGGGCGGAAGAATTCGTACATCTGTTCCAATTGTTTCTTCTTTGTTACAACCTGTTACTCCCGAATCTCAAAAGCTACGGAAGTGGGAGGAAGAAAACAAGAAGAAACAGAAACGTAACTTCAATATGAGACACGCAGCAAGTCCGTTAAAACATCTACAAAGCGGACAACGCGCCTGGATAATTTGACCAGAGGGCAAGCGGAATGGTTCAGTCTCAAGCAGGTCCACCTCGCTCCTACCAGGTCAAAACGGACAGCGGGATTGTAAGGCGCAACAAAGTCCATCTGGTACCGTCGACTCCAGCCTCCTCTGGGGTTACGGCTACCAGTCACAGGGTACCCCTACTGAAAAAAAGAAAACATTTGGCGCCTGTATGAAAAAATACAGGTCCATACCGGTAACAGTTTAGCCATACCGGTCACCAGTTTTTCAAAGGGGTCGCCCGTAGGAGCCATGACGGTCACCTATTTGGACAAGCAGGTAACTTCTTTGGCAAACGGGTCACTCGTCTCGGCAAATGGGCGACTCGTTTGGGCAAAGTTGTCGCACGTTTGCTCAAACCAATGACCATGTTGCGCAGACGGGTGACCGGTGACTGGCAAACTGTACCGGGTTAATCAAACGGCTCTCCGAAGTCCGTTTGATATTGAACGTACAGATCGGCGGCATGGGCTCGCCTGTTTCAGCCGTGGCAGCCACTGTTTCCGGAAGGCCGGGAGCGCCGGTTCATCGATTTCAAATCGACCGCGTAATGCAAGTAATTATATTTATATTTTAGTTGTGCTGATGCTCGCTTATATTGCACATAAAACAACTTTTACGTAAACGCGCGACGTTGGTGAGCCGATAGTTTTGTTAGAACTCTAAAACTTTGTCGTTCTTTGTTCTCAATTTACTTATTCAGCTGGAATCTTTCTCGCAGAAGACGCGACCACGCGAAAGAATATATTTCTAGACTCCGTTTCACTTCAATTCAAGACGCGGCGAAGGTAGCGCGGGAACACGTGGATGCAAGAACATTGAGCATTGCGAGAGCACGCCCGCCGTTGCAGCATTCAAACTACGAGCTCGCGCTGAGTACTTTCTTCGCTCGGGCGCAAGCCGAGCTTCTGGCCGGCGCCATTTCCAGCGTTCGAGTGTGCTGAAATGCGCGCGATTCGCCTACTTTCCGAGGCTACAAACACGTAGTACTGCAACGCCGAAGCAGAGGGTACGGGGCTGTGTTGGGCTGTCCCGGTATCCTGTGACTTTACCGCGCCCCCTCCCTCCTTTCTTGTCACCTCTGTCACGTGACCCGAGGGAGAGGAGAGCACCAGCAGTGCGCGAGCTACACGCTGATAAGCATCGAGATCCGGAAGGGCCCGCCTGGCAGCCGCTTCTTTTTGTTTGCTTGTTGTCCGTTGCAGTTCGAATTTCGTTCGTCCTACCTGCTTCGATTAGTCGCCTAAAGGCCCGTTCACACTCTTGCAACCGAGTACGACCGAGAGAAACGAGACTTGTTAAAACCTCTTAAAATTTCTTAGGACGAGAGAACACACGGGCACTCTGGCGCCATCTATGCGGTGACCCTGGAACTCCATTTCACAAGAGCGAAGGTTTTGCGGCATTTCCGAGGTCAAAGGTGCGTAATACCTATAAGAAAGGCTCGTTTATAACGTTGACAAAAGGTTTTCGAGCCAAGAAAGAAAGGATAATGCGCGAGAGAAATAGAAAATATGCCGGACCGCCAGGTTTACACTGCTACCCAATAGATGGCGACAGTGTGTCCTCTCGTTGTAACAGGTTTCAAGGAACCCAGTTTTAAGAGGTCGCAAGAGTGTGGACGGGCCTTTACCCTGCGGTCTTTTTAGGATGTCTCTCGACAACGTATTCGATTCTAGACTATAATGGCAGATTTTCGAAAAAATTATTCTCCCGGCTGCCGCGAGAACAGACTCTGCATAATTCTATAGATAATCTCGACGTGTACCCATAGAAGAACGGTCAATCGTTGCCAACAAGTAGGTGGGAATGCACTTACCATAATAACAGCGGACTTGCAAGATGTAATCGAAGATAAATGTCGACACGGTCACAGCAGGACAACCACACAAACACTAAAACGAGATGGTAGGCTCCTTGAAGTTTCAACACGATGCGGCGCACAAGCTGTCATTTGCCGAACCCAACCAAAACCGCAAGAATTCCTGACTTCTTTGAAGAATCGCTTGTTGCCGATATACGCGTAGGACTTTTCGAACATTTGGTGCACATCCAATACACACCCTAATAAGACCGAAGGGAAAGGCGGCAGATCGAAGCCGGCAGGACAAACGAAGTTGCAACGGACAACAAGCAGACAAAGCAAAAAGCGACTGCCAACGCGCGCCCTGCCGGATCTTTCTATGCTTATCAGCGTGTAGCGTGCGCTCCCCTCTCTCTGGTCACGTGACAGAGCTGACCAGAGAGGAGGAAATGGGGCGACGCCGAGGTCAAGCAACACCTCCTAGAAGAGAAGGCCGTAGCGCTCTTCTCGTGACGTCGCGAAGGAAGGCCATCGGGGGCGCGCGGCGAAGCGAAGGCAACGCGCGTGGATCGACCGTCGTAACGCGCTTTTAGTCACATACACGTGTCTTATTAGAAGAAATAAAAGCTGCGCATAGCAAGGGGTCTTGAAAATATTTTACTACACGGGCAAAATATTACACCGCTAAATAATCGGTATGACATTGTACGAGGTAGGCGTATAAGAGAAAACATTGAGTCACGCAATTATTGCTGTAGGAATGCATATCTTACACAGAAATACTTCGACAAAATGGCGAGACACGCAGTGATTGGACACAGCAAAACAGATCACAGTTAGAAATCAGGTAGACGTAGTCAACGCGGACACGGCTAGACAAGTGTCACTTACGATCATGTAAGCGATGTTATCGTGTGCAGTCACTGAATTCGTGCATCATACCCCGGCCACATGGCAAAAGTAATGTAATTTCAATCGAATGACATTATAGGGTCTACAAATCAGCTTTTGGTTAAGTCCCGTATCATTTAAAGAAAATATATTAAATTTTCTGTGTGGCAGGGGTACTAAACTTATTATTTACAGTCAACTAATTCACTTCTCCCTATGGGCTCGAGCTGCCTTAAAGGACACATGCAAAGAAAAAAAACATTTTTTTAAACAGCTTAGATGGAAAAAGGATATTATAAAACGATTTTACAACGAAGAAAAAAAAATTTTAGAGCTATATTTACGGCGCTATCAAATTTGTAGTTGGCGCCCGCTTGCGCCGCGGAAAAGTGGCCCTTATTTATCACGTGACGGGCCCATATTTGTCACGTGGTGCTCGCGCTCTTTCGGAAGCTTCCTATGGCCTCTAAAAGTAACTTATTCATCTTTGTTTCAAGTATAACAAAAAACTAAGATGAATAAGTAACTTTTAGAGCCCAAAGGAAACTTCTGAAAAAGCGCATGCAGACGTGATCGACCTGTGCGCCGGTCAGATGACGGCGGCGGCGCCCCGAACCAGACGAACTTCTGCGGCGGCGGCGACGGCGGCGTGGAGAAACGCGTTGAAGCGGCGTTCGCACAACGCTCAGCGTGCGGCGGCGGCGTCGCTTTACGGCTCGGCGACGCAGGGCGGCGGCGCGCGGGCCTACCACGTGACCAGCGGCGGCTCCAGCGGGCGCCAACTACAAATTCGTATAGCGCCGTAAATATAGCTCTAAAAATTTTTTTTCTTCGTTGTAAAATCGTTTTATAATATCCTTTTTCCATCTAAGCTGTTTAAAAAAAATGTTTTTTTTCTTTGCATGTGTCCTTTAAAACAAAATATATTATTTTGTATACAATAGTACTATTACCTTAATATAGCTAAGATTGTAGGATAAAAGCGGTAAAGGCAATAAAATAACATTAGTATACATAAGCACAAACAACGCACTTCGTATAATCACACAAACTTGTTATTCACCTTCCAGTGAAAACTAAAATATTACCACGCATATTTACATATGTCGACGCAACCGCACACGGATAACGACGAACAAGATGCCATTCTATCACAAAAAACAAGCAAAACAAGAAAAAAAACCGACTGCAGGACTTTACACGCGTCCCACATTACCAAGAAAGCCCGTAAATAAGTTGTTTCTCACCTGTCGATCGTGTCCATACGTCCCACAATATCCGTGACGAAAACATTTGAACACAAACTTTAAGTCTCTCTCTGTCGAAAGAGAGGTCTATCGATGATCGACCAGTGTTGTCGTTGGCTAGTTGCCACACGTCACTCAAACCGTAGCAGGACTTGTTCCGCGAATCCACGTAAATGCCGTAGTATGAAGCGAACACAGAAAAACTACCCGAGACTGCGATGACGACCAAGAAACGACGGGAAGGATCAAAAGAACCACACGCACACACACGAGAGCAGCGGGCGGCAGCAGTGTGGGAAGCTTAACGTCGTCGACCCATCTCTTGCCTGCGGCGATAACTGGATTTTTTTGCGGTTCCCTTCCCTTCTGAAAGTCTCAGCGTTCCTTTTAAGACAGTCAGCAGCTCACACACAACGTAAATTTACCAGAATCGGAGCCCGTACGAGGGAAGAAAACGTCGCAGCGGACCGGTTCATTCGAAAAGTCTGGGGATCGGCGGGATTGCACGTAGTCCCGCGGTTACGGGGATAATTATAAATATAAAATTGGTACTTTCAACCTTGGTAGTGCGTTGTATATTATGTTTATATTATATATATAATAAATTGTACAATACTGCGCTTTTAAAACATATATTAATGTCGGATAAACGCTCACGAACACCCCGCGCCGTTTGACAAGTTGACAAGAAACGTTTTGTTCACGTCTATGCCAGAAATTTTTTCTCACGTAGTTGCGCTATGGACTTCCTTCGCCGACATTGTGACGTAACCACTCGGAGCGCTACGGCCTTCTCTTCTAGGAGGTGTTGGGTCAAGGCGAAGGACACCGGGACACCCTCCCCCCCCCCCCCCGTCCCCAACCCTCTTCTCATGCATTCTATATATATATAAAAATCGCGGTTGGCTTTTTGTGGCAATGCAGTCAATGCTAGGGGAGCGGGTGCACCGACCGCTGTACACGCGCTTTCCTCCTCTCTTCGAATTGCCACTGCACGCCGCGTTTGCAGTCTTGGAAAGCAGGCAAAACGCGCGCATTTCAGCACGCTGGAACGCTGGAAATGGCGTCGGCCAGAAGCTCGGCTTGCGCCCGAGCCAAAAAAGCACCCTGCGCGAGCTCTTAATTTGACTGCTGCAACGGCGGGCCTGCTCTCGACATGCTCAATGTTCTTGCAGCCACGTGTTCGCGCGTTACCTTCGTTGAGTCTTGTATTAAGGTGAAATAGAGTCTAGAAATATATTTTTTTCACGCGGTCGCGTCCTCTGCGCGAGAGATTCGAGCTGAATAAGTAAATTGAGGCAACAAAGAACACCAAATTTTTAACGTTCTGTCAAAAATATGGGCTCGCCAACGTCGCACGTTTAGGTATAAAAACAATCGCTTATTGCAGTTGCAGTATAAGCGAACATCAGCGCAATCAAAATATAAATATCATTACTTGCATTACGCGGACGATTGTAAACCGATGAACCGACGCTCCCGCGGCTTTCGGGAAACAGGCTGCCACGGCTGAAATAGGCGTGCCCATGCCGCCGATCGGTACGTTCAGTATCAAACGGGCTCCGGAGAGCCGTTTGTTTAAAGGAGTCATGAAACGCTTTTCCAACTTTTTCCTGTTTAGCTTTCCTCCTCAACTCATAAATCGCGCATTCTACCAAACAGTTCAAGAAGACGGAAAGGGGGAGTCCCCTCTTGCTCGGACTGCTCGGACTCTCGTTTGTGTAATCCGGACACATCCATTGTCCCCCTAGAAGATTAGCCCGTCTCTCAAAATTCAGAAAAGTTGCTTTCCCCACCCCATTCACCCCGAAGCTGACAGTGCTGTGGAAGCTACGTGCTCCTTGGGCCAGCCACACTTTTGCCACGTGATCACGCTCTCTCGCGCATATCCACGCGCAGAGAATGAGGTCAGGTGATGAAAGAGAGGCGGCTGATTGGTCCGGCAAGCGCGTAGCTTCCACCACAATGTCAGCTTAGGGGTGAAGGGATTAAGTGTGCTCCGGTGTCGTGTGACGTTCGTTTGGACCTGGTGACGCGCTGCGGGGGCCGGTGACGCGCTGCGGGGTCCGCGGATGTATCACAGTGAAAAGGCAGAGAGCTTACGAAGGGAAGGATTTACGAAATAGTCCGCTGTGTTTTTCAAATTTTCGTACCGAAAGTCAGGCTTTTGACTTTTTACTTTTTATTTATAATGCAATTAAATGCAAAGGTGCAAGCGAGCTGGACAAGAATGATGAAAATAACCCCTGGAGAAGGGGAACAAGAGGGACAAAGGACAAACATGAATCTCCAAACACAGCTAGGTGACTGGTGAGCGACCGAAAAAATCCGCCTGGTTACCTCTTTTCTTTTGGCCCACTGAACAATGTGCTATCAGTAAACTCCCAATATAAATTGATTCATTCCAGCCCGAAATTCGTTTCATGGGCCCTTTAAACCGGTACAGATTGCCGGTCACCGGTCACCCGTTTGTGCAACATGGGCGCCGGTTTGAGCAAACGTGCGACAACTTTGCTCAAACGAGTGGCCCATTTGATCAGACGAGTGATCCGTTTGCCAAAGTAGTGACATGTTTGCCCAAATAGGCGACCGTTATGGCTCATATGGGGGACCCCTTTGAGCCATACGGGCGACCCCTTTGACCAACTGGTGACCAGTAGAGCTAAACTGTTACCGGTATGAACCCGTTTACTTTCATATAAGCGCCAAATGTTTTTTTTTGTTTTTTTTCAGTAGGGTGAGGACTCGCATCCAATCACAGCTTCGCGCCCGAGAAATGGCGGCCACCAATGCTGCTCGATGGGGTTGTGAGAGGGGTTTATTGCTGCACAGTCTACTTAGGCCCGCTTAGCCGGCACACTGGGATGATGAGCAAAGCAGAATGACAACAAGGCTGGTTACAAACACGAACATCAGGCTTTCCTTTATTTAGGATAAACTGATATCCTGACGCAATCAACTCTCGTCATTCTTTCTTGGCGTGATTTCGTAAATTATGTCTTTGTCATGTTAGTCGTATAAATACAAATAAAGGTTTTATTTTTCAATAAACTACCCATCATGATTAAAGTGAATGAATGGTTGGATGTTCAGTAAGGTAGAAAAATGCTTCAGTACATTTAGAGGCTGAAACTTTTCAACGTGAGCAGAACGAGGACTAGAAGCAGCTTATTCGAAGCTTTTGCTGCACTCTAAAAAAAAGCCCGTGCGTCTGCTTTCCCGCACAACACTCGAAGAGCCAATCACCGCAACTTACGAAGGCAGATTAGCGAATGACGATGCCGAAACATATGTTTAGACCAAAAAACGCTGTCTGAGTTGTGACATTAAGCAATGCAAGCGTGACGTTAAAGTCACAACTCAGACTGCGTTTTTTGGTCTAAACCAGACTTGTGCCTATCTCAAATACTCTACTCAAGATACTGTATCTTAAATACTTTTTGGAGTATCTTAGTATCTTGCAAATACCTTTGACGGAGAGTATTTAATACTCTATTTTAATTACAATTCTGAGTATCTTGTAATCATTATCTTAAATACATTTTTGACATTCCGCCATTTTCCGAGGTTTTCGGTAGGAAGTGGCGTGGGCGTGGCACGAGCGAACGTGAACATTCTTTCGAGCAACCGAATCCTGTTGCTAGCTCCGATTAGCTACGGTGACTTTAACTGAGCTCGTGAAAATATCGCTTTTTTTGCCAACTGTGACTCATCTTTCAGCCCAAAGTTCGTACAATGAAGGTTCTCCCCTCGTCTTCCCAAAGGCGCCTTTTTTTTGTATAAAGTTTCTCCCAAAAAAATCCTCAAACAAAAGGTGTGGTTTTACGGAAGTAAAGATGCCACCCTGACCCCGAGGCGCAAGCAGACCGGGAAACGACCAACGATAACAATGCAGACTTGAGTGTCAAGAAAATAACAAATAGAAGAAAATGAGAAGTGGACACACAAAAAAGTAGACATTTTTTTTTCGCTTTTTGTATATTTGACCCCGCTAAGGCAAAACGTCGAGTTTTTTTTTCTTCTTTTCTTTGTGTTGTCAGTCCGGCACTTATTGCTCTCGCGAACACTGTCTGTAAGCGAACATTGATAAGCAGAGAACAGTACAGGAAACGAACTAGGAGCTGGATGACTCTCAAAATGCGAACAAAGTGTCCCCCGACGTTGAGTGCTTTTCTGAACGCAACCTACTTGAACAAGGTGCGACCACTGCCGTGGCTATTATATGGGTTCTCTTTGTTATTCATTCACTCATATCCGTGTCCCAAGTTCGTTTATAGTGAGCTCCCCCCGTATAGGGAATATGGATTGTAGCTTAAACGATGCGTCTAAGGTGCGCCGCAGGATGTGATATTCAGCGATGTAACTATTGGCGAAGCGCTCTGACCCGTTTGTCACCCCCACACCTCGGTGTTTACCCAACATAAGGCCTGTGCACATGCCCATAGGCCTTGTGGGCATGTTCGTGTTATCTTTTTAATAGAGCGCAAGGCACAGTAATGAAAAAATACAAACAATTAGTGATGTGACGTTAAGTGCCGGATCTCCCCCGAAAGCAGTCGTCAGGGGATGCGAACTTGACCCACTTGGGCTTTTGTGCTGAGCTGGGCACTGTGCATGCTGCATTGTTCATGCAGGCCGGAGTGGTAACAAAAGAGCCCCTCTTTCCCCTCACCGGAGAACACGAACTCCAGCCGAACGCTGACGCCGCGTTCGGTTAAGTCAGCCGAGCGCTTGAGCCATTGTATTTGTTGTCCCCATCCATCTAGTTCTAAAGTTAACCGCTTGGGGCGCCACGGTCTGATCTCCTCCCCAGTAGTTAATGCGACCTCTTTCTTGTTGTACCAGAAATGTTTCGTAACATCTATCAGTGATATTGCCATGCGCGTTGCCCAGCGAGCGCATGGCCGAATGGTTACCGCGCTCGGTAACCATTCGGTCGAGACTGGGACGAGATCTCGTCCCAGTCTCGACTCTGGACCGCCATTGGGGGTCCAGAGTCAGTCTCGTCCCAGCGGTCGATCTTGCTGTTTCGCCGACATCGACGCCTGCGACGCTAGCCTTTCTCTATTTTGTTTTGGGAACAAGTTCGCCCCCTTAAAGGTTTAGTTTCTTTAGTTATTCGCCGCCTCATCATTTATCATTCGTGACAATATTTTGCTCTTTATAGTCGGACTGCATAAAATAGCCCTACGATACTTTTTTCCCCCGCTTTGTGTTGTTGCGTGCTAATAAACCATTCTGGTAACCCAGATTTGCGTATCTGCATAATTGTCGTTGTCAATGACGTCGATACAAATTAAGCAATGCGGAAGTATCTTCAAAAGTAACTGAAATACATTTCTAAGTATTTGTACTCTACTCAAGATACTTTACAGTGAAAGTAACTTGAGTAGTATTTTAAATACTTTATGAAGCAGGTATTTAGTAACTTAACTTGAATACTTTTATCGAGTATTTTGTCCAACACTGGTCTGTACTAATGCGAAGCACAATAAACGGACGAAACCAATGCGGAGAGCAAGTCGTCTGCTTCATGCGCAAGAGCTACGGTGACGTCAGAACGACGCCGTGCTCTGGTTGGCTTTGATTGAAACAATAGTGGGCAGACGTCAATGCTAGATGCCTCTAGGTCTACCCGCTATTTTTTTTTTCTTTCAATCAGCCAATAAGAGTATGGCGTTTTGACATCATCGCATCTCCAGTGCAAGAGATGCAGACGAACTTGTGCTCCGCATAGACCAATCCCGCCGAGCGTTCCTCGCATGCGTTCTTTTAGCGAGAAAATGGGGCCCGTTCCCGCTAGCTGACGCAATTCATCTCCACGTGTTCGTGGGCACAGAGTAGATGCAGGTAACGTAAATCGTGGGCTCCGTCGACCGCCGCCGTTATTCCACTAAAAATGTCCGTACGTCGCTTTATACATTTTAAAGAATATGATGGTGACTTCTGAAAACTTGACACCTGGACCGTACTGCTAGCGCTCTGTTTGGGAGGAGACTGAGAGTTCGGCAATGCTTGGTTTATCTGTGCAATAAAAAATGCACTAAATACACTTTTTTTTTTTTTTTTTGGGGGGGGGGGGCCCTCGTAGTTTGTCTGAGGAGCCTGCCACCACTACCCACCTTGTCGAGATCGAACAAGGCCACGAGCAGAGAGCAGTCCTTGAGCTCTCCCTTGGCCAGGTCGGCGGAGAAGTTCTCGTTGAAGAGGGGACACTGCGTCTTACGCTTGACCTGCGTCTGGTACTGGAGCAGGCAATGAGCACCCCCTCCGCCGCCGATGCAGCTGGGGCGGCGCAGGCTGCTGCCACTGCCCCGCTTCTTCTTGATGCGGCCCTTGAGGATCTTCACCACCACGTAGGGGTCGCAGATTCCGCCGTAGGCCCTCGGGGCAAGGTTCTGCACCTCCTGTGGCGAGGAGAAAAGTAAGTTTGTTTAGACATACCTAGCCCCAGTACGCGTCTGGTGTTTCTGCAGGAGATGAACAATTTAGCCGGTGCAGTAGTGATGCACGACCGCACGCAGGTACGATGCTCGTTCGGATCAAAACTTGCGGCGGCGGGGATTGATCATTGAACTCAGGATCCCCGGGCTCTGCAGTTCGAACTTTCGCCCCACGTACTCCGAGCTGCCGGGCATTAACGTGCTCGGCCACCGATCCCCCTTCCAGCCATCAAAAGAACATTCAGTGCCGTGTGGCGCGACACTGTTAGCGCGAACCAAAAGTTGCCTTCCTTCCTTTTTTTTTTTTTTTTTTACAGCGTGGGTTGTTATTGGCGAGGTTACGCGGCGGATTCTCGGGTGTGTTCCGGGTAGGGTAGTCGTGGAATGCCAAGGCACAGTGTCACGTCATGTGACAGTGTCACGTGATGGGACAGTGTCACGTGATGGGACAGTGTCACGTGAGATGTCGTAACAATGTCACGTGACATGAAATAACAGTGTCACGTAACATCAGTATCACGTGAGGCCACAGCATTACGTGACGTGACGTAGTGATGTCAGAGCGTGATGTCATATGTGATGTGAGTCGTGACATGACACGGTGACGTACTGCGGAGAAACTTTATCTCTAAATTAATCGCGATAAACGTTCGTGCGCAGTGTGATGTAGTGTGCAGCGGAAGAAATAAGCAGAGCCATGGCTGTCCTGCTGTTCATTTGCTGAACACGACAAGGAACTGGCAATCTTTCTTTCTGTTTTTTTTTTTTTTTCCTCTTTGACTCAAAAGGCCGTCGCCCAAGCAGGAAGTGTGCTGGAAAGTGCTCATATGGTACGTGAACCTAAGTAAAAAAAGTTCGCGCTGTACTGTTAAAAAAATGAAAAAAAAAAAAAAACGATGTCATGTTTGCTCTAACAGTGTACATGGGAGGGAAAGAAAATGCAATATGTAGTTCTTACATAGTGCACCCCGATCAAATGTAGATAATTTTGCTTTCTAGATATTCTCGCTCAGCATGTCATTTGTTTATTTTCATCCTAGAAGCAGACAATTAATGATTAGAGAAGTAATCTTCCAATCTACAATGTGAAGACTACACAACACCCTTCTTCATATTTTAAAACAAAGATTTTTTGTTGAAAGAACAGATGAAATGTCCTATATTTAACTAATTTAATATGTCAATGAAACCTTACTGACAATGCAACAGGGTTACTTTTCCCCCAAAAAAATGACAATCGCTAATGAAAAATTTATGTTGAGCAAAATGCATTTGTTATCAAAGTAGTTTAATTAATACAACACCCCCCCCCCCCCAAAAAAAAAAAAAAAAAAAACATTTGCTCAATACTGTATGCTGGTATATGTAGAACATCGAATACTATACGAATTTTACGCACAATAATTCATACCACAAACAATAATCGATTAACCTACCAGTACACATAGCCACCAAAAATGATCTAACAAAATTTCATGAACTCACGTGCAGCGATAATAAAATCTAGTTTTTCCCTTGCCTATTCATCTGTATTTTCCTTATATCTACCTTAATCGTTTTAGAATGTTTTTCCATGTTGTTTTGCTGTCGTATTTATATCTTATTTAGTACCTTTGGTATATTATCTCCCTGCCTCCCCCCCCCCCCCCCCCCCCTCCCCCCCACCTCTTTTTGTACTACGGAGGGTCTTCAGGAGTTTTTTGCACGAATAAATAAATAAAGGTTTCGAGTGAGCCAAGAGTCCACTCACCCGAATGTTGACCAGCAGCTTCCCTGCGGGGTATCCGGTGGTAGTAGGGTTGCCACCGGGCGACGTCTGGGCTTGGTACCGAAGCGACAGGGTGGCGTGGCCCAGTACAACCTCTCCTTCCTCACCTACCCCTTCCACACTCGTCACAACATCGGCGGAGTTGTCGCTCTAATAAAAAAAAAAAAGAAAGAAAGACGAACAAGGCTTAAATCACGAGTTCTCTTCCCCTGCCATAGCCTCAAGGTCGCTTTCCATTAGGGAGGAGCCTCCTAGCACCTCGCACCTAGTGGCGAATTTGAGAACTAAACCCTCGGGGACAACAGCAACCTAAATTGCCTGTTTGTGTCACACAACTCAAATATTGCGTTTTTTTGTTTGTTTGTTTTTGTTGCGGAGGATGGGATTTTGTGACACGCGTGTACAACACAGGCATTAAAAAAAGTTGAGGGAGGGGGAGTTTTATGTCTCCTCAAGGTAAAACGAAGCATTCCACCGTCTCTGTACTTTGTTGCAAGTTCAGAAGAACGGACAAGCTCCTCCCCTCCCAGACCTTCACTCTCTTCACTTTAGCGGAGCGAACGCCGAGAGGAGGGGAGAGAGGAGGAAAATGTAAGTCCAGTCTCCTCCTGTCCAGCGCCCGCTCTACTCAAGTGGAAAGAGGGAAGCGTTTGTGCATGCGCCGTGCCAACAGCAGCGCCACCTCAGCGAAACCCCGTGGCACTCACGTAGACGGACGCCTCGCCGCGACTGCTCGCGGTCGACATGCTGCTGTAGGTGGAGTCCCTTTGTGCGCGGCTTCGCACGAACGGCAGCAGGACGATGCCCCCCGGGGTCGAGGCCGTGATGCCGCCCTCGGCCCCGGCCACTGGCTTGTCGCCGTTCGCCGACACCGGCTTGGTGGTCACCGGGCACACGGGCAGCGGGATCACGTCCGTGCCGTAGTACAGCTTCTTGCGGCGCTCTACAAAGAAGGGACGGCCGAACCATTGGTGTACACCGGACGACGGGACTCCGAGAAGACCCTTCACAAAGACCGACCCCGGAACACAAAAAAAAACAAAAGACACGAGGGTCTGGGACCTCTCTGACTATACGGGAAGAGGCTGAGGGAGAGGAGGCTATGAGAGGGGGTGGGAGACGCCAGAACACCAAGCTCTGGTTATAGTCGAACATCTCATTATGGATCCTCTGTCTCAGTCGATAAGAAAGCAGGAGAGCGAATCACGAAGCCTAAACACGATAATCCACGCGTTTCTTAGACCATCAGAGACTATGAAAGCCTAATGACCGAACACTTCAAACACTACCTTAGCGCCACAGAAGACAGATCACTATGTGGTACTATCTTAATCACAGTTGACGGGAACACGGGAGCACGTGGCATCGGGTACCGTCAGAGCACTCCAGCGGCCAGGCGGCCAACTGCAGCGACGCGCTGTGGTGGCGCGCCCGGCCATTATAATGCCCCGGTACTGATGCCACGTGCTCCCATGTTCCTGCTAACTCTGACTAAGTAAGTACCTGCGGCAAGTACCACAGTAATATCCAACCAGAACTCGGGCAACAGTACAAACGCTTCCAGACATATCCAAGCCCGGCATCTGGGAGGAGAGTGCCACTCTCTCTCTTTCTCTCCTGCATCCTTAAAGGGCTCTGACACGCCAAAAAAAAAATTTTTTTTTTCATGCTAAACGTTGCAATGGCATATCAGGACATTACAAAAAAATTGTTTCACTATAGAGTTGCGTAGTTTGTTTTATAAAAATAGAAATACGAAGCCCAATTCAAAGTTCCCGCCGTGCACTGTGACGTAACAGTGTACCGCGAGGTGTCGGGGCGGTCAGAAGGGAGGTATCGACCTACGTCACTAAAAGTGGGTTCACCGGAAGTCACGTGAGTTTCACTCCTCGTGCTCTCCGCGACCGTGCTTAAGACTTTTTCTTTTTTTTTTTTTATTCTGCTCTTCGTACGAGCGATCGTAGAAAACGAAGTTTCAGTTCCACTAGCTCTTTATCCCTGCACCGTTGGTTAGTTTGCGTGCTGTAAAATTTGAGGACGAAGAGTCAGTGGATCGACGTGATGGAGGTCAATGATGAAAGCGTTGCGAGTACAAGCCAGTGTACGAGTGCATGCCGTCAGTCCGATGATACAGGGCTATACTGGGCGCAAAACAAGCTATCAAGTTTTGAAAAAAAAAAAAAAAAAATTAGAACGCTCGCAGAAATTAAGATTGCTAGCATACGACAGGCCGATCGCATTGCTGAAGGTTGAGACACCGAGGTCGTTGAATCATCGGATACTCTCCAGGCTGAAGATGCCTGCCGTCTAAAGAACACGAACTGGTGAGTGTGCCAAGTACAAGTAAACGTCGAGCACAAAGTACGTATTTTGTCTAGAACATGAGTAGAACTTGTTTACTAGGTGCTCATGCGGCCGATGTGTGTCTCTCAGAAATGCATGGAGTGTGATCTCTTCTTCAGTTTCTGAAATACCGGGACTGTCCCTCACACAGCACCTTCTAGGCATTGTAGTTGATCACGTTAATTCACTGACTCCGCTTCTTCTACCTTTACAGCAACATTAAGCGATGAAAAGCAAATAAAAGAAACCTTGTCTGCTTGGATCGCTCGTGGGGGTGCGGAGAATAACAAAAGTATTAAAAAAATATATTACACGCGCTCGCGGTAAGCACGAGGAGGGATACAACTCACGTGACTTCCGGCGATGCCTCCCCTCTGACCGCCCCGACACCTTGCGGTACACTGTTACGTCACAGTGCACGGCGGGAACTTTGAATTGGACCTCGTATTTCTATTTTTTATAAAAAAACTACGCAACTCTATAGTGAAACAATTTTTTTGTAATGTCCTGATATGGCCAATTCAGCGCCTAGCATGAAAAAAAAAAATTTTGTTTTTGGCGTGTCAGAGGCCCTTTAATCTCCGATGGCGTGTTTGCTATGAATTAGAACTAGGGGGCGTAGGATAGTGCACATGTATACCAAACGGTAGACTCGTCCTCATACCCACTTTTGAGCAAGTGCCCGTTGGTGTGTTGGCATGTTGCTCTAACCAACCTTCAGTTTTTGTTTCCTCTTATTCCATTCGCTTCACTTCATCATTGGGACAGCAGGCCAGGTTATATCACTTCAGGTGCTACTGTGTCCTTCTCCCCGGCATAGGCCTTTGTGAAGGATTGTCAACGCCCGCTTCAGTGGCTCGGCATCTCAGTAAGACAAGAGAAGGTCGGCAATGGCGGCTCAATCTGGCGCGTGCTTCAAGCGTCTATATATGCCTCTTAGCCCACTCCCACCAACATTCGTGCTCCCTTTCTTCGTAAACAAAGGGCACAAATGTAGGATCGTCAAGAAGATGCTTTGCAAAAGCATCAATCGGCACACTAGTCCGCACACACTCACAAACGCACCAAACGACTGAGGTCATCGTACCGCAGTCTTTTGTGCGGCCCGGACGTCCGCACCGGTAAGCCTTGGGCCTCTGTAGTCCAGCTGCGCTTCAGGACAGCGATATATCAGCCATCATTTTGCTTACAATCATCGTTGCCAGATATATCTGCAGACGCTTTATCCGAAATGGCAGGAAGCAGTTTGCCGTCCTCTGCGGAACGCTAAAACATCGAATGACGGAGAAAAACGCCATCGACTGAATTTCCCGACACCGTATTATAACTAGGTCAGGGAGTCGCATCTTCAAATCCTAACTATCGCCACTTGCGTCCGAGACAAAGCATCGAAATGCTGGTGCATACAAGATAATCGGGAAATGGATTGGCGACAGTCTAAATGTGTAGCCAGCGGCCCTAAGTAAGCGTAATCTCTCGCACGGTCATTGAATCACCTAATAAAGCAGCCGTATTGCTGAACTCCAACTTGACCTTATATAGTCTGGACCAAGCGCGAAACTACTGAACTAGTGTTTTTTCCGTACCTCGGCCTCCTATACGCGTCGAGAACGAGACAAAAGTGTGGACATGTTGAGATAAATACGAAAAACGCATGCACACACAAACGCGCGCGCACATACACACACACAGACACACGAGGGCATCGGCCGAACCCCAAGCTCTGTTTCGCGAGTCTTTAATCCGCGGCTGGCAGCGGTCGTAAAAACCGAGACGGCACTGACAACTTTACGGCTCATGCGGTCCGCTGGGGCGTCTCATTCCCAGCTGGCTGTTCTGGACGTTTCTCTGGCTTGTTTACGTTTCGGAATATCCGCGTTAAAGTGGTTGTAGAGCCGATCTGACGGTCGATGTACTCTCGAAATGAAGGCGCAAAGGGGCGACGATATACATCCACAAGACACGCGAGCCATTTAAACCGTTTTTAGAAATTCGTACGGGTTTCAGCGATTCCACGGCCGAAATCGCTGCCGCTAGCGGCGCGGCGGCACGGATCGCGAGGTTTCATTTTACTCATGAGCGTTTTCTGCCGTTGCGATGGCCAATGTTGCTTGCAGCAAGCAGATGCGATCACTTTCACGGCCTCAGTCACCTTTTCCCAGAGTTTCTCTTTGGTACCATTGTGTCTAAATATTTGGAGCTGCGCGTCCCTAAGAACCCGACGCTTCGACAATTCCCTTATAAGCAGTTCATTGAACTGGGCGCGATACATTTTCTTACTTGGTGGACGACCTGTGTTCGAAAAGACACGTCAATGTCGCTCGGTTCCTCTTCGTCTTTCAATTTTCTAGCGCTCGCACGAGCCGCTTCCGATTAGCGTCTTTTGCGCTCGCTACACTTGGTACTCAGGCGAGGAAAGTAAAAAAGAGCCGCGTGTTTCATTGAGAAAACAAATTTCGACGAAGGAGACAGCAATCCCCCTCCTCCATAATCTCCTGAACAGTTCCGACGCCACTGCTGAAGCAAAGAAGCTCGAACCGCCGGAAAAAAGAAACCGCAAAGCGGTCGCTTGCGTACTTTCTCTGCTTGTCGTCTGCTTCAGAAACGTGAAAATGCCGCCGGGTTATGCGCCAGCTTTCCCGCAATGTTTCTCCTTCTGTCACGTGATTTCCCGCCGCGCTGTGAGTGGCCAGCTGGGGAGGTGCCACTCTGCCGCGGCGAAAAATTTCCAACCTGGTCGAACCGTGCCGCTCAGCCGCTGCGGCTGTCCAGAGCGCCCCGACGGCAGAAATCGCGCTGCTCTAGGGCCGAAATCGCTGGATGTGAAACCCGCTCATTGCTTTTGGCGGCGCCCTCCTATGGTTCCCTCTCGTGACGTCATTACCTCGCGAACAGCGAGCTCGATGGTGCTTGTAATGAACATCATGGAAGCTTGAAATTATTGCGCTCTGAAACCAACACTGCCAACACCGTCAAGATGTAGGTTCTTTTATAACTCTTATTTCCGGCAATGAGAAATCCTTTCCTGAGGTCATAGTCAGCATTCGGCCAATCGTGGAAGGCCGATCACAGCGACGCTTTCAATCGCTCACGTCGCCAATAGGCTAGAGGCTATTAGCGCCGAGATGTTTCGGTGGCGCCCTCTTATGGTTTCCCTCCGTGACGTCACAACTGGGATTTGCCTCGCCGTGACGTCACCAGTTGTTATTCTGGCTACTTACCATCGGGTGCGATGGTGTGTTTAAAAAGCACAGTAGAAGCTAGGAACCATCGCATCGTTTGGCCAATCGTGGAAAGCAGAGCCGGCTCTGGTGGAACGTAGAGTTCCTGTATAGGCTCCCTACGGGAGCCAGAGTTGCGCGTTCACGCATGGCATGTGGATCCAGCTCCTCACGTGACTGAATTCGGCGAATAGCAGCGCCGCGCGTTCGAGGCACGCGGCGGGCTCAAAAGCCTGGGGGGCTATGTTGCGCTTTTTGGACTCCCAGGAGACTAGGGAGAGGGAAGTGACGTCAACAACGCAGCAAATGCAGATTGGATGTTGATTTTGTTTTCTTCTGTCAACATCCAATCTGCGTTTCTCTAGTCGTTGACGTCACTTCCCTCTTCCAAGTCTCCTGGGAGTCCAAAAAGCGCAACATAGCACCCCTGGGAACGTACGCCGGGGCGCGTGCAACGTCTACTTTGCTGCACGACACTTGATACGGCTCCTCACGTGATCGGATCTCGGCGAATAGCGGCGAGGGCGGCACGCGGAATGTGGAATCAAACGCGCAACTCTGGCTCCCGTAGGGAGCCTATAGACGTTTCCACTGTTTACAAAAAATCACAGTCCACACGTGTTAAATCACAGTCCAGAACGCGCACGTTCGTCGCTTCGGAAAGCGAGCAAATCACGCGCCATACGCACGAACACTGAAAATGGAACCTGCCAAGTGTCCTTTCTTGGAAAGGTCTATAGACCTTTCCAAGAAAGAGCGTATGGCCGGTGCCATTTTCCAGTGTTCGTGCGTATGGCGCGTGCTTTGCTCGTTTTCCGGAGCGACGCACACGCGCGTGCTGAGCTGTGGAGATCGCATGCTGGGCTGTGGATTTGTAAACATTGGAAAGGTCTATACAGGAACTCTAGTGGAAAGCTGACCACAGCGACGCTTTTGGCCGCGCACATCGCTAATAGTATATGCATAGCATATAGCGCGAGCTAGCCCGCTCTCATGGCTTTCAGACGTGCATTTCTAGCGCGAGCTCTCGTTCTGCGGAAGAACGCTTCAAAGCAGCGATCTCGTGCTTGTGGCATTGGCTATTGGCGACGTGGGCGATCGAAAGCTTCGCTGTGGTCGGCCTTCCGCGATTGGCCGAATGCTGACTATGACGTCGGCAAAAGATTTTTCATCGACAGAAATAAAAGGGATGTGAGAACTTCAAACTTTACGGTGTTGGCAGTGTTGGTTTCAGAGCGCTATGATTTCAAGCTTCCACCATGCTCATTACAAACACCATCGAACTTGTTGTTCGCAAGGTAATGACGTCACGAGAGGCAAACATACGAGGGCGCCCCCAAAACATCTCCACATGCAGCGGAGCGCTACAAGCATATATCGCTGACCTCGAGCTAAGCGCGTGCTCACGGTAGCGTTCGCCAGCTTTGTATCGCAACGTCAAAATTGTTGCTCATGGCAGAGGATAAGTAGCTGACGACACATGAGCAGCGCTACATCAGCTCTTCGCTGCATGTGAGAATATAAAAGTTCGCATTAGATACATTCACTGCAGAAAAGGTAATAGGTGAAAATGTCACTGCAAAACCGTCGGACGGAGAGAAACGTTCACCAGAGAAAAGGTCCACCGGAGAATAGCTAATTGAAGAAAAGCAAATCAGTGAAAAGTTCAGCGCAAAATCATCGAATGCTAAAAAAAAATATCAACAGAGAAAAGCTCATCGCGAATCCATTAGATTCAAAGAAAAGCTTATAAGAGAAAACTAAGCTGAGATCAGTTCGTTGGAGAAACGATAACCGGAGAAAAGCTCACCGCAAAACCGTCAGATGCGGGAAAATATCAACAGAGAAAGCTCCCCGGAGAAAAGCTCATTACGAAACCGTCGGATGCAGAGAAAAAAACTCGCCAGAAAAGCTCACCGCGAAAAAAAAAAAAAAAGCAAACCGGAGAAAAGCTTACCGCAAAGCAGTAACATGCGGCGAAACAATAAACAAAAAAAGCTAAAAAAAAGTTAAAAAAAAGTATGGAGAGAAGCTAACATATATATGAATATGTTAACCGAACGTTCACTCACCTGAGATACGGCCACTCAACTGAACTATGTTTGCATGCCCTATGTGCGTTAGGATGGGATGCCACATGTGCATGTCGAAAATAAATTTTCTTTTAATTCTATGAAATACGGTATTTAAAGAATTTGAAGGGAAAATATAACCAGTGTAGCAGGCAGCCTGCAGCTTGAACTTCCATGATTTTTTTTTCATGTGGTAGGCGGCACTGTGTTTGCGATTTCTTTATATTTCACCCATCATTTAAAGAGGTAACTTTCAATTCTAATCATAAAAGAAGTTCATAATTTCTCCATTTCGACTACGTCAAAATTAGATGTGGGATCAGTCACGCGAAAGCGGGCGACATGAAAGCGAAACGAGGGTTATCCCCAACTTTCTTGGACACCGACGTCTCGGCTCATGCACTAAATTGAGAATTTCAACTGAGCAACACCACCACCACAATGTTCCCGCGATTGTATTAGATGACAGTCATAAAATATTATTAAGCAGTAATTACCTTCTGGACGCGTATAATTTTTATTCCACTACACTTTTTTTTTTGGACCGAATTCTATGGGTTTCAGTCACAAATTGGTCAATTTCTGCATTTCTTCACAAAAGATGGTATTGTTCCCGACGAGTGTAATTGCCTGTGTGTCATAGAACGCAAATCAAGTAGAATTTCGATATTTCCTCGAGAACTTTTTATTCCGCGGAATGGTTTAGAAAGTTCGCTATGCGCAGCACAGCACCACTTTGAAATGTGCATCTCCTGCGTGAAAGGCGCACCTTTATCTTTGGTCATACTAGAGTGCTCTATAACGACCACTTCCAAATAATTGGATTCAAGGTGAATGTTTTTTCGATGTTTTCAAAAGACGGGTAAGCTTTTCTCCGGGATTCATATTTTACGCAAGGATTGAAAAAAGATTCAAATAAAACCCGCACGTCACCGTGTGCGAAGAAGTGACAACGCTAGTTGTTATTGCGATAGATTTGCGCCTATCCAGTCCCTTATTTACTCGGTTACACACCACGCAGCCTTGTGGTCTCTGAAGTATGCACGAAGGAGAACAGACCGCCCACATAAAGGCCTGTTCACACATGCAGCGGAGCGCTACAAGCATAGCGCTTACCTCGCGCTAAGCGCGCGCTGGCGGGAGCGTTCACCAGCTTTGTATAACACCGTCAAAGCTGTTGCTCATGGCAGACGATAAGTAGCTGACGGCACGTGCGGAGCGCTACACCAGCGCTTCGCTGCATGTGAGAACCGGCCTTATGTGTGTCATGCTGCTCGTACGTCATATCAAAAGAGACGTTGTTCACTGTAGACATGATGGCAGAAATATCTGTGGACACGTCTCAAGGACGTCTGAACCATGTTTGTTTCATGTATGTTTCGAACATGACTGCGCAGGTAGTTTTTGTATCATCAATGTGACAGGACCGCCATAGAAGGAAGAAACATACCTCGGAGAGTGTCCACAGACTGTCTTTTGTGTGACGTATCGGCGGTGTGACCGCAGCTCGATAGACTCAATGGAGACAGGTATCGGCCAGCTTATACTGCAGTAGCTGACGCTATAACAGCGGAATGTTTCACTCCAGCTCGAGACAGGCTCCAGCCCCGCAGCATCGGCGGGCGTGCGGACGCGTCCGCCATCTCTCGGCAGCGGGGTGAACCAGTAGTAGGAGGTAGTCACGCGATTTGATAACGTCCCGGGGTTTTAGGCCTAGCACGACGTCCCCGCAAATGCGACTGGGAAGTCCCCGAGACAGCCATCGATGTAAAGTCTCACTGGACGTTGTGGAACGTTTGTGCAGCGAGACGTCAATCTGCCTTGTGTGATGTAATGTGGTGACACGAGTAAAACGACGTAGAGGATAATGTATTAAACGTTCAGGCTGAACAAACGACCGGTACAGAATTCGCGTGACGACCCCTAATGGAGGAAATTAAAGTAGAGAAACAAAGCGTTAAAAATAAAACAAAACTCGTTTAACGCGCAAAAAAAAAAAAAAAAAAGGCAACAGCGCGTCGTGGTAAACAACCGGGGATGGCGATGAACCAATCAGAATGCAAGGAGGTCGCCGACATCGGGCAGCAGTGACGTCACAAGCGGCAGCGGCGACGAACTCTTCCGTCTGGGGAGAGGAGGCAGACTGCGGGTCGGTCGACGGAAACTGAGGAGGAGGTTGAACCTAATGCGCAGGTGAAGAGGGATTCGCCTCACCAGAAAACGAACCAAAGAAACACTGCGGAAGATTTCCAAGGAAGGAGAGAGTATGAGGGAAGCGATGCACTCGATCGATATGTGCGCACTTGCGCGATGCAACAGGCGCGGCTGCCGGGCCAGGTCACGAACGGGCCACGGGAGGGTGTCGAGTGAGGGACGAACGGGTGGCTGTTGTTTGCACGAGACATTAATAACCATGCCGTCCTCAGTTCCATATTACTCGAAGCGTAACTATGCTCTACACACTTACGAAAAACTTCAAACTTACGAACTTGCGTATGAGGCAGGTTACGACTCTGGGAGACATGTACTAGCTATTTTGTTAATTGTATTATTACATTCAAAATAATATCATTAGACAGATTATAACCAGTTTTGGCCAGAATAAGCTGATGTGATTCGACCACCAATCCCAACTCAACACCTCCCGACCTAATTCGATCTGACCCGATGCGACACAACCCGATCCGAAATTTCCCGACCCGACAGGACTCGACCCATCCCAACCCGATACGACCCGACCCAACCCCGCCCTACGCTCCTACTCAACCGAACCCAACCCGACCCAACTCAACCCGATTCTTCCCTACTTCGACACGACCTCTCCTGCGACCAGTGGCGTCACAAGGGAGGGACGGACCGCCCCGGGTGCAGCGCTCAGGAGGGTGTCGCGGCGGGCCACGAGAGCGGGGGGGGGGGGGGGGGGGGGGGGTCCGGCGGGCCACGCGAGAGTGCGGGGGGGGGGGGGGGGGGGGGGGAGTCGCGGCGGACCACGCGGGGGAGGGGGGAGGGTGTCGCGGTGGGCTGCCGCCCTGGGTGCCGCTGACCCTCGTGACGCCACTGCCTGTGACCTGACTTGACCCAACCTGACCTGGCATGACCTGACTCGACCTGACCTGATTCTTCTCCGTCAAGCCCGCTACGGCTCCGCCGGAGGCGGACCCGCCCTAGCTCTTAAACAACAAGTAAATAACTATAATTAATATTAATTAGATCACTCACATACTTTCATTTTTATAAACAATATGTGAATCTCGCCTTAATTAGCAATCTACAATTGCATTGCATTTTGCAGCCGTGTAATCAAAGGAGGCGGCGACCGTAACAAAGGCGACAAAAGCTTAAAAAAGAAAGACGTTTGCACATCTTTGTGAGGAAAATTAGAGTGCACCTCTTGAGGAGGAGGAGGAGAGAGTATGCCCCTCCTCCGTACCCTCTACTATGGGAAACACGTGACGTGTTTTCCATAATGACGTCACTCGTGACGTTAAGTGTTTCCCAAAATGACGTCACATGTGACGTCTCGAGGGTTACCCTTACGTGGGTAACCCTCGTAAGGGTAACCTTCGCTAGGGTAGCCCTCATGACCCTCGTGAGGGTAACCATCGTGAGGGTAACCCTCCTAACCTTCGTGAGGGTAGCCCTCATGACCCTTGTGAGGGTAACCCTCGTAACCCCCTCGTAAGGGTTACCCTCATGACGTCACGTGTGACGTCATTATGGGAAATGTCCCATAATGCAACGCGCGGTAACGCCGACGGCGACGCAGCACAAGACGGAAACGGGCGCCTAAGAGCTGCGCTCTAATATAGTTGTTGAGACACATATTAACAAAACGATACCTTTGCTCGGTTCATGAGTTACGCGTACAAGATTCTAAGCAATAAATGGTTGCGGTTAGAATAATGCGACAGCTTTTGCTACCTGCAACTCTTACGGTCATAACAGGAAATTCGTATTATGATAGTGGAATTTTTCACTAACGGCTACTATGGGCGTGTAACTAACGACTTAGAGAAAAGCTAATATGAAGGACAATCAGTGGGATATACGTCAGTGAATTTCTGAAGTCCCAACATTGCCATATAAAGAGTTACATTCATCCTAAAAATATATAACGCAAAACAAAACAAAAAAATGACGAGGCAGACAGAATGAGCGCTCATTCAGTCCTTCCTTGCTTGTTGCTTTGCGCGCTGTATATCTTCACGATGGACAGCCAACTAGCCCGCCAGATCATCTTAATGCATCACCTTCATATTTGAGTAGTAATTCAACTACAGTTATTAAATTACTTTTCTTATATGCCGATGGCGCTGATAACAGACAGCGGGCACACTTCCCGTGCTCTTTATGTCTATAATATATCTTATAAAATCTCTTTAATAGTCTCTTTAATGTCTTATCTTGACAAAAATAAAATAAAAACGCGGTTTGTTGCTTGGAACTTATGGTCTTTGTCAACTTTGCGTGTCATTTTCTGCAGCTGGCGTTTTTATCCACTCGAGAACAATTTACAGACATTTTTACAAAGCGATGCGTCACGCCTTTAGCGTTATGTGCGTCATTGAACCAGCAACGAAACGCTTCACATGACCCTGAAAGTGCACCCGTTTCCTCAGTTCGCGCTCGCGGGGAGCGTGCTCGAAACGCTGTCGAACGCTATCAGCGCCATCACGGTTGCAGTGCTCTATCTGAGAAGCAGCTAAGGATTATCGGCACCGCCGGTAAAAGAAATAGATAGAGCGGTGCAGAGGGACTGTCGGCGCCGCCATGAGCGCATGCGCTTAGTCTCCTATCAGTTCCTACGAGCGCGGCTAAAACGCGCTGCAATGCAGTTGGGCCACCGCTCCCGTGTTCCAATTACTTCTGATCGTGACTGTACAAGGCTGAGGCTAGATAAGAGACGGAAAAATTGCGCGGGCGCCTTACCGAAACCGCTAGCCTTGTACCTGCTCCACGAGTGGTAACTTTAGTACTACTACGCTTCTCACGCGCTGAAAGTCTTTCTGAAAATGACTGATTTAGGGGTTTTGGACGACGCTCAGCAAGTTTCTAATTGGAACCATATGTCTTTTTTCAGTAATTAAAAAGTTAAGTAGTAAATTTCAAATAATTCGCCGACTTATCGCAGATTAGCCACCCACATAATGTCGCCCTGGGCGTATAACTCACTCGCAAAAACCGCATAGGTGTAGCTTTCATGGCTTTTTTAAAAACAAATCTGCAAGGATAAAAAAAACACCCTGTATATAAAGGTTGCCTTATCTGATTGAAACATATCTGGCCTGATATATGGGAGGCAGATATACCCCTATCTGGCAGACCCAGATATGGATATATAAAACATTGGGCATATCCGGCTATATATATGCCTTATATAAACTGATGCGCTTGATATGGCCAGATATGCCCAATCTTGTATATAACCATATTTGCTTTTTTATATAAGTCCAGATAGACCATTTTCGCAACGGTAATTATGTGAATAATGACCAGAAATCGGAGGTGTGCTCCTTGGACAGTGATACTCGCTCGCCAGAGAAAATTTGGCACTGAGGCTAAGAACGCCGTAAAATACAATTTAAAAAACAATGCCTGCTCATGACTAGCGACTAATTTACACATATATATATAATGTTTGTACATACAAGGGCAATGAATCCCGACCGCATTGTTTTGCATTTGCTTCACTTTTTATAAAAAAAAACAAAAGCAAGCATTTTGTTATTGCTTTGGCAGAAGTGACTAGGAGCGGTAGCATATATGCCAGATTGCATGTGAACGACATCAGAGTATGGGACGTCTACTAGTAGGGTTTGTTTCGATTTATTGTATTTTTATGTATTGATTCCCGCTTGAACCTTTGGCAAGAAGGGGTCTTCTCGTTTACGCAGCTTGCAAAACACACACAAGTCGATGCTCCATGGCGGCGGGTAGGAAATAAAACCTCGCTTTGGTTCCCCTTTTGTTGCAGACTTTTCTGTTCAGCTGGGACGCGCAGAAAGGCTCCCTAAGCTAGGGTTTCACCTTAGGCTGGGGCACAGGTTAAAAAATCCAACCGAAAATTGAACGGAGACAACTATTTTGCTAAAATGCACAAGCACTATACTCTGTTCGGCCTTATGGTTCAGACAGTTGCGTTTGACTGCGTTTGACTGCGTTGCTGTTGCGAGAAACCAGGACATCCCTGCTGCTTATATCGCTTGCCAATATGATTCCTTGAATAGGATTCCACGCTTCATACGAAGCACATATGTGCCGGTGACTCGCTTTCGGTTCTCGACGCAACGCAGTCAAACGCACTCAAACGCAAGTGTCTGAACCGGCCTTTAAGCTGACACTTCAGCCAAGGCTACAAGCGCGAGCTGGCCCGCGTTCCTGGCTTTGAGACGTGCACTTGTAGCGCGAGTGTGCGTTCTGCGGAAGAACGCTTCAAAGCAGCGACCTCGAGCTTTTGTGCTTGTGACATTGGCTGCGGTGAATGGCGTATACTTCGGTTCGTAGTTACAAGAAAGTTGCACATACGTGTTGCCATGTGCTGCCGTCTGCAGAATAACTTTTAAACCAAAAATCTAAAACAAATCACATTTTGCATGCACGGGCATTCCTCATCGACTCATTTTGTTCACTTATTTCTTATCTTTCCTACAGAAAAGAGCGAGCGCGTGCAGTACGAGACACCCCCATGATGCTCCTTCGAGCTAAAATCGCTTTACTTTGAGCTGGGGAATATTCCGAATCGTCTTATGATAAATAAATAAAAAAATCGATCCTCGTTATTTTCTACAAAAAAAATGGTCTTTACTGCATATAATTTGCAAATTTGAGTACATACAAAGCATGTTCGCGATTTCAAGACGGGAAACCACCACATTTGTTTTCATTTTTTTATGCATTAGCATTAGAACGCTCGTTTTCACGAAAACCCGCCGGTTTCAGTTCGTGCGTCCGTTTGTCAGCGCCAGGCACGACGTCGCGAGGACAGTGAGGACAGGTGGTGAGGAGGTATCGTGTTTACAGATTGAATGTCTCACCACGGCGGCGGGGAGAGAATTAGAAGGTGACGCATGCTGACGTCAGCGCTTCGGACCAACACGAGCGTTGCACAGCTGGCGCGGAGCCAAAAACGAGCAGGTGCCGCGCAACTTTGGAATGCGGCCCAGCTCAGTTGCCGCTCCGACGATAGATGTAGTTCTTTCCACGAGTGATATGGCTGACCGTATCCAAGAGCGACGAGGGAAGAAGCTGAGGGAAAAAAATATATTACCTGGAAAGCTTTCAGTGTGCCAAACTGTGTATGTCCGCTCGTGTCAAGCCTCGCAGTTATAATGAGACGACAGAAAGAACCACCAAAGGATGGAGGCGATCCATACCTGGGTCACCCGTGACGTCATCGCACCGTGCCGGTGATAATTCCTACTTGTTCTTGCCGAGAAAAAACACAAATTCGGCGGTGCAAAATATCTGCCGCAGCAGGTACGGGCTCAGCGGCAAGGCCCCCCACAATGGCCGTTGATGCGACGCCAGTTTGCAAGCCACCTATATGGAGGTGAGCACGCGATCGTCGGCCGCTCGATGTGCCGCTCCGTACAGGCAGCGTCATGAAGCGGTAGCCTTGGCTGCAGCTTGCACGCCTTGTCTCGTGCCTTGCCACGGTATATCCGCGAAGCTGGGCCAGCCCAGAAAGCTACCATTGCAAAGCGCGCACGCCGCCACGGTTCGCGTGTTCACGTTCATAAGGACTTCGAGTACAGACGCTTCTAAGCAGCTGTGCATGGAAGCTGCCACAACCGACCTTCGGTTTTTGTTTCCTTTTATTTCGTTTATACTTCACGATTACAGCAGCAGGACAGTTCGTTGCCATTTTATACCCAAATCACACGGCAGCGTAAAGGTACCTTTAGCCCAGGTACCTGTCGTAAAGGGAGCTGGAGATCGTGATCACACGGCGCATAAAGGTCCCTTTCGCTAAGGGAGGTCCTGTGTTAAGGCCGGTTCTCACATGCAGCGAAGCGCAGATGTAGCGCTCCTCACGTGTCGTCAGCTACTTATCGTCTGCCATGAGCAACAGTTTGATGGTGCGTGACAACGCTGGTGAACGGTCCCGTCAGCATGCGCTTAGCGCGAGGTAAGCGCTATGCTTCTAGCGCTCCGCTGCATGTGTGAACAAGCCTTTAAATGGAGCTCGCCGAGCTCCCTTAACAGCTACAGGGAGTAGCCTCGGACCCACGAACTCGAAATAATATCACATGTATATAAATATATATATCTTGTTTAAGGCATTATAACAAATTGAATATATATAGGTATCAAATTATGAAATGATTGTGAACACAAATGTGATGGAATAATACAATAATGATGAACACATACTCTAGCTAGCAGGTAGCAGCGGCGGCACGTGGAAAACAATGTCTGCTACGAACCCGAACGCGATGGACCACTGCGAGCTCTTTTTCGAGGATGTAGACGAGTCGCCCGACCCTCCCGCCCAGGACCCTTTATCTTCGTTGTCGTCCATCCCTTTCGATCGCGTGACTGGCGTAACCGTAAGAATCTGTCGTGGTTCGTTTCTTCCGGGCACTATTTAGCTACTTCAGTGAGAACTTTGCAAGAAAATGGAGCTGCTCAAGATAAAAAGGTCGCCCACCTCGCAATGCAAACTCGTAAACGCAGATGATTTTGGGCCAGTGTGGCCAGACGGGTAAGACCTTTTAAAGCAAGACTCATTTAGGTGCGCCCTTAGACTTAGAGAAAAAAGTAAAGTGCCGCAAAAGCAGACAGAAATAATATTTCACATCCAATAATAAAAATAACTTCGCGTCAAACCGATTTCGAGGAATACGTATTTATCACGTGCTCCTTTCGTGGTTAAGCTGGAATGCAATCGACATCAATCTAAAGTGCTCCGTTTATTTATCGTGTGATCAAGAACGCCGTTTACTACAGGTACCTTTAGCTAAGGGACCTAAGCTAAAGGTACCTTTACGCTGCCGTGTGAATGGGGTATAACACGGGCACCCTTAACCTTAACTAACTCAGCTTTAACTACTGTTACGTTGCACCACGGTTACCGCATTATACTTTTAGACAGCTATTTCAGAAGAAGTGAAGAGCGCGCGTGCACTGCTTTGATGGGTGCTCAAGATGCTCAAGCGCACGTTCGCCCATAGCTTTGACTGCATAGCCGCAGAATGTTGTCCACAAGTATTGTGCGCTAACTGTGGCTCAGCGTAACTGCAGTTAAGTGCGCCCGTGTAACAAGGGTATTATCCAGCGGTATCGTCGCGACAACAACGCTATGATCACTATTCTAATCTCGCCAACTCCCGCTAATTGTCTTCGTCCATCGCTGGATTTTTTTCCGATATGCTACTCACTCTTCCTTCAGTGGTGCTTGACGTGCTTGTGGAAGCGCCGGCAGTATCCATCGTTCGTGGTTTCGTTTGTTTTCTTTCGAATTTGGCTCGGCTACAACACCGGCAGTGAAGTGGTCTTCTCAAACAGCTCGCTCCCCCCTCAAAGGCCACGTGAGAGCGTTTCTGAGCGGCCATTGGCGGCGCCCTCAGAGTGATTGACAGGACTCGGCAAAGTTTCAGCAAAAGCTCGCTCCAGAAGCGAGGGAGAAGCGAGGTGTGCGCGCAACTTTTTTTAGATGCGCGCGTCCTTTTCAGACTCGTTCAGACGGCACAACCATTTCGCGAAACTACATTTCGCGACACTAGATGCGCCAGAAAAATGCATCGTGTGAACAGACCTCAGGCGCAGCGAGCAGACAACCAACAAGTGCGTCGTGTGCTTGCTGCTGCGCCCATCGGGAGATGGCGCCACAAGTGACGTTAATCGCCAACTCGGTCGTCTGTGAACATGTCCACCGTTATCTTTTGCCAAGTTTATTGCTCTATTTTATCTTTTTTAAGGAAGAAAACTACATTTTGAAATTTCACAAGGTAAAACCAACCCCCTCATTGCACACTCGGTAACCGTTTGAGCTTTCTATGTACATGCGCCAATTTTTCCAGCTTCCTTTACAGTATCAGTTTGAGGGCAGCCACCCAGTGGGGGGTATTCACTGCTGGCCATAACTGAGTTCGTGGCTTTTGAGCACTAAAGTTGAGCACTGAGTGACGGCGAGCTTCCACAGTGCTTTCACAACGTGCATGCCACACCATCAAGACTGTCGGTCTTGGGAGCCCATAAGTGTGAACGCAGAGCACGCGCAGTGAAAAGCCCACTCAAATATGGCGTCAAATGAGCAGGCCCTTTCACAAATTCAGTGCAATCTATAGACGCTTTACAGCAGATGTGCATGGGCGCCGCCATAACTGACCTTCAGTTTTTGTTCCCTCTTATTCCGTTCGCTTGACTTCATCATTTCCACAGCAGGACAGGTTATTGCCATTTTAAGTGTTACTGTGTTCCTTCCCCCCAGCATAGGCCGTTGTGGAGACTCGTCAACGCCCGCTTCAGTGGCTCGGCATCTCGGTAAGACAAGAGAAGGGCGGCTATGGCGGCTCAATCTGACGCGTACGTGTGTAAAGCGTTACTCTGTTTCATACTTAGCGTGCAACGCTGTCAAAGCTACAGGCACGAGCGCGTGGTTTCATCTATGGTTTTGTTTGCGCGAGAACGCGTGCAAATGATCAACGAGATCAAGCCCCACGCTCGTGCCAGTAGCTTTGACAGCGTTGCACGCTAAGTATGAAACAGAGTATAGTGGCTCAAATATCAGTCTACATATTTGTAAGTTAATCGCAGTTAAACTTTCAAAAAGATTTGTATCGGCTCATCGGTGCCTGTCTTCATATTCTTCCTTCACCAGCCATCAAAAGACCGCCATTAGCATGTACGGGTGATTACACTTAGGGGATGATAGTTAATCGAAGTAACTAGACTGAACTTCAGGAAAGGGTCTATATATCCAGGGATGGCAAAATAACTTTATGAAAATAATTAAATTACGTGACTAATTACTTTTTTGAAGACTGCAAAAATGTAATTAAATTACACTACAAATTATCGCAGACTAAAAGTAATGACATTACAATAACTTTCTAAGAGTAATGCAATTACTTTGACATCCCTTTTCAATGCCTTGGGCCAACAATTCGTGCTCATTTTATGTACAGTACATGTACCAAGACTCAGGTCTTTTTGTTTACGCCGCAATAGCCTTATGCGACTCAAAGTGAAAGGTCGTTTTGCTGGCGCACACGACAGAAGTGTTAAACATGATGAATAGCTTCTTTCGATATTTCTTAAAGTGAGTCGACTCAACGGTTTCGCTGTTCATTCAACGCTGAAGGTCCTTAGTTAAAGGGTGACATGTTTCCGTCTTCCTGATTTTGAAGGAGTTATAGTCCGTGACAGTAAGTTAAGTCGGGCCATGGGAGCTCGTTCTTACAAGGAGTCGTCATGTGAACCATTTCCCTTTCAATTCGGACGCAATCTTAGCCTATTCTCCCGAGAACACTAGTTGACGCATTCCCGGTCATTCCTCTCGGGGAGTATTGCTCCTAAACACCCGAAGAGCCCATGTTATTGCACGTTGTCACACAAGGAGGGCTGAATGCTTGCTAGGCAGAAGAGTCGCCAGTTGAGGAAAGGAATGGCGCGAGCTCCCTAAATTGTGTACTTTCCCAACAAACGGGTGGGGATATCTGGCCGTTTGCTCATTCCCGAATAAACTCCCCAAGGAAAGGCAGAGATACATACCGCGAGCAGCACCTGCCTCGCTCAATTCCCGTCTTGTCCGACTACAAAAAGTACCTTTACTTAACAAGGTCAAGGATACACGCACGAAACGTTCCGCGGCATTGACAAGGCATCTGGGATTAACTATTCATTCCAGTCGTTCGTTGTTCACGATGGTCGAAGCTTACGGTTTCACCTTGCTTGACGAAAGAGCAAGAAGGCTGGGTATCTGCCGGTCCTGTCCTCCCAGGTTTCGCTACTGGTGATGTGCCCTTTGCCCTGTAGCCTATACGGAACGCAAGTTCATCTGGTTCGTATACAGGGGGTTGCGATGATGTTAGAACGCCGAGCTCTTATTGGCTGATTGAAAAAGAGAATAGCGGGCAGACCTCGAGGCATCTAGCATTGAGGTCTACCAACTACCTAGGGAGCCTTCATGTTCGCTTTGATAGGGTGATGCCACCCTTTGTAATACCGCTCGCCGACCAACCAGCAGCCATTTTGGTTCTGGGCGATAATTCGTGGGGCTTATAACCCTCCCGGAAACAAGCCCCTTATCTCACAAGTTCGGAGCAGCGTTGTGGAACCCACGGAGGGAGGATTAGCATTTCCCCCCTCGGATGGGAGGACCGATGGACACAAAGGCCACTTTCCGGCGCACGGGGAAACAATGAGAGGAACAAAATGGCGGTGGAAGAGGGTGTGGGAAAGGGAACCAGGCAGTTGGCATCACTCTATGCGAAGCGCACATGAAGGCACCCTACAACTACCCTTTGAATCAAAGCCAATCAGAACTCTGCGTCGTTCTGACGTCACCACATCCGTCGCGCAAGAAGCAGACGACTTGCTTTCCGCATAAGCCGTTCGCCCCTAAGCTGACACTGCGGTAAAATAAGAAGGTGGTTGATTGGCTCCAATGAGCTCGTAGCGCCCACCGCACTGTCAGCTGAGGGATGAAGGAAATATAGTCCCGTCGTGATGACGTGACGTCGTGAATCTGTCAGGCCTGCAGTTCGTGAGCCGTGGCCTTCGAAATCGTTTCTCGGTCCACCGCCTTTCCAGCCCGCCTTTGTGTGTCTGTGGTGCTCTTCGTACGAGGCTTTGGGCTCAGATGGCCGTCGTTTATTTTCTCTGTCTCTTTCACGGCATTTCACCACGCAAAATATTTTTCTCCTTTTTTCCTAAAGCTCGCAAACGAACTTTCCCCCTTGGAGCAAATGTAATTTAAAAAATAATGAGTAATCTTCTAGAAATTACTGCCTGAAAGTAATTCATTCCTTTATTAAATTACTAGCCTAGACGAGTATGTTATTACAGTACTCATTACCACAAAAAGTGTCTTAATTACTGTAATTTTATTACAGTATCGGCATTACTGCCATTCCTGGTCTATACCTATATACAGGCTACAGCTTGTCGTAACCACCCCCCCCCCCCCCCCCAAGCCAAAAAAACAAAAATTATTATCTCTTGCACACGCAGCTGCGCAGTATTTTCAGATCGACCAGAAGAGGGCATCACTTTTCAAAGGCGCCTATGCTGAAGAGTGTTCGTACAAAAAGGACTCGGCCAGAGCAACGCAGAAGCTTCACATGAAAAGCCGACGGCAAGCAAATACACGCGCAAGAAAAAAAAAAAAAAAGAAAAGGAACGAGAACAAGGACGTTTGGTGGACAGCGTTCATTTTTTTTTTTTTATTTGTTCTTGGAAAGAAAAGAACACAGCGAAATAAATCGTATAACAATCCGAAGCTGAAGCCTGCCGCAGAACCTCGACGAAACCAATCTCGTATTCTGGGTAAGTAGGAGCGTTACACAACACTCGACGGGGGGGGGGGGGGGGGGCATCCGTTACATAACCGCAAATGACAATTGAGGCATTGAAAAACGTCACGTCGGCAACAATAAAATAAAGCCACCATGCAATACGCTTCCAGCGTCCTTTGTGCCGAGGACCCTTCATCGTTCTTCTATTATCCTCTTTAAAAAAAATGCTCGACGAGCGTAAGTGGGTTTCGAATGCTGTTTCGGTGAGCTTCAAAGTAATCGCGGAGAGCGAAGTTTTTCTAACTTGTAGTCGGAAAAAAAAAAAAGAAGGATTAAGATTGCGAACTGTCATCCTCGTATTCAAGACTGGCATAGCCAAGGGAGAAAGAGAGCAAATAGTGCTACTCCAAAATTAACGCCATCTTCATTCCCACGAACCACCTCCCCCTCAACGCCGTCAACGCGATCATTTCGCTCGGCGCGGACGGGCAGAGTCGGAACCTAATCAAAAGGACCTCATACTTCCAGCCTAAGAAGCTTCGGAAGAGCAGGGTTCTAAGTGGAATTGCCACGGTGTTTTGACGCGTGTTCAACAGTATTTGTGTTTGGGTCGCGAACACCGCGGGAATAAAATCTGCCGGAAAACGGGCAAGTCGGACTACGTTCACTACAGCCGCGGCCACACTGCACGTTCCAACGTCCTACGATTGACAGTCTGCCATCCGATACGGTACGGTGGGCCCTCCTGTACGGACTGCGCATGCGCTACCACAGAAGACTCGCGCATGCGCAGTTCGTATCGGAGGGCCCATCGTACCGTATCCGATGTGCAAAAACGGTTCCCAAAGACTCTCTCTACTGTCTGAGGCGGTGTTCCTTCCTTGTATGACGATCCACATTGATCTCACAAAAACTGTCTTCAGACATGTTCGAAGATATATCTGAAGTAAACAAGCTTGAGGCGTGTGCGCAGATAATTCTCCCATCGTGTCTACAACGAACACCGCGTCTCTTGTACGATGTATGAGTCTGAAGATAACGTAATAAGGCAGGCGAGCTGAATGCAAGAAAATGCTTTAAAAAAAAAACTTCTTTTTAGATTTTTACTTTAAGTAAATTTTGCTCGGAATGGACACTTCACGTTCGTAGCCTAGGGGCCTCCAGCACTAAAGTGTCGTGAGACGGGTGGCGGCGCCACGGCGCCGTATAAACTCAAAGTCGGGGAAAGTCGCGCTAAAAGGACATCAAAGGGAAGCTGAAGAGGTTCTTGAAAATAACGAGTTCGAGGTGAATTGTAGCGTATTTTTGTCCCGTGCACTGAAACTGAAACAACAGCGAGTTTTCGTAGAACGTTTTTACCGTCCCGCAAAGCTTTCCGCAACCCGCTACGATACCCGGAACTCTACAGCCAAGGCCATCGGCGCGCAGGAGCAGTAGCGGCTTCTTCGTTGCGGCATAGGGGGAAACACGGTCCGCGTTACCCCCTCCGCTAAGCCCTCCGCAACGAAGAAGCCGCTACTGCGCCTGCGTGCTCATGGCCTTGTCTGTGGAGTTCCGGCTATCGTACCGTGTTGCGGAGAGCGTCCCGGGACAACGAAAACGATCTACGAAAGCTCCCTAATGCCCCTCTTTCCTTATGGAGGTTACACGACGCGCTGCGTTTAGACAGCGACAGCAGTGCTGCTTATTCGCGATATGACGATGGAATGCGCCCATCGTGCGTCATACGGTGATCCGATTTTGAAATGATGTTGCGTCGATTTAGCGTCGATAGATACGTTGTTGATGAGTAAACTATTTTTAAGGTCGTGATGCGTTTTCCCGGCAAATTTAGCGGCGAAACTGAATTGGCGGATAGGTCACGTGACGTCAATTTTTCCGCTAAATTTAGCGGGAAACCTGCATTTGTCTGTAGGTCCCGTGACGTCAGTTCACGTGGGATAAAGTTTCCCGTCAAATTTAGCGGAGAAACTGAATCGGCGCATACGTCGCGTGAAATTCTTTCAGCTAAATTTAGCGGGGAAACTGACGGCGCTTCAGCTCACGCCGTCAAAAAAATCTGGGAACGGGCCACTAACAGTTGTAGCTGTAAAACTAACCGTTCGGTCTGACGCCATAGCCAGATGTTTGAACCCGTCTTACGCTTGTCGCTCGTGAGGGATCGCGTGAAGAGTTTTTGACTGCTTGTGTAAGGTTTGTGGTAGGCGCGAAAATGTTGACATCTCTATAATACGTCACGATCCTCTCCTCCCACCGACCGAACGCGCCGGGAAGGATTCTGAAAAATCGCCTGCCATCTTTGTCTGCCATCTGCCCTCTTGGTCTGCTGGGCTGTGCAACGCCTTCTGAGCTTGCGCTGTGGCTCTGCTGTGCGGTATATTGGACGCTGCGCATGCGTCCACAGCTCAGTGACTCAGCTTTTTCTCACACGGGTGATAGGCGATACAAAGGTCTATACACAAATACCGTGTTTACAAACAAATCTGCATTGCCCACCGCAAGTGTGGGCACTGCGCGTGCGCAGAAACCAAATTCGGGAGCAGTGAACTGTCTGCGCATGCGAAGTAGCGACAGGAGCGTCACCGCGCAGTGGCGTGACGTCAGTGAGTTGAATTGGTCTATACTTGGCGCATCAATCTGAAATATAATTTTGATATTCGTGATCCTCGATCCCAAATGAAGATAATTTATGCGAAGAGCAAGTCGTAGTTGCTTTCTTGCTCAGGGGTTGCAGTGACGTCAGAACGACGCCCAGTTCTGAGTGGCTTTGAATGAAAGGATGGTGGGTAGACGTCATACCTAGAAGTTTCGAGTGCCTCGCGCGATGCTTGTAAGGGAGCGCGTGGAGCGTTTTTTGACCGCTCGGGTAAAAGGCTTGCAGAGGGCCTGGAAATGTTGAGATCTCTTTGTATAATGCGTCACGACTCCCTCCTTCCACCGAACGCGCCACAACAGCCCTATTTTTAAAGCGCTGTTGTGGCTGCCTTGGCGCATCAATCAAATCAAATATAATTTTCATAGTTTGCGTTCACGGATGCCAGATGAAGACGCTTTAAAAACCCTGTCACACTGAGGCAACACGACAGCCAACGCAACATGTTGTCCAGCAGTCGGGCAACTTGTTGCTCGCTCCCCGTGTTGTCCGACAAACCTATCACATCGCGGCAACAGCAGCATAACTTGGACGACAACGAAAATGTCGCCTCGGTATGACAGCTTTCGGCAACAAAAACAGCGGCTAACTTGTGTGGGACAACGCGTGTTGCCCTGATCACTGACTGAACGAATTTCGGGCCGGCAACACGACAACACAGATAGCTTCGATGGCAAAGCCAGTTCCCTACCAATAACTTCTTACTCAAATAGAGGCTGAAAAAACGTTGCTTAACAATAATTAAGGCTGGCGTGCAGCTAAGAAAATTTGACGAATGATTTTACTGCGTAATTACGAAAAGCGATTGTCGAAATGGTCAGAGCTACGGTCCTGAACGTTCAGATTGGTGTTGAAATTAGAATTGCCGAGAGACCAGCTCACATTACTGCTAGTGAAATAAAAGGGCATACTCACCCCCTGATAAAGTGTAATAAAAATAATCCCAGAAAGCAAAGTTTAAAAAAAAAATCGAAGCACTAAAACGACCACTCTAGCATGATTGTTGATGCTTGGAACTTGGAAACAGCCGCTAAGACACTTGGATTGTTTCAAAAACCTTCAGGACGTTTTGGGGAATGAAGCGATCACTTAGAAGGCGGTAGGCAAATAGACAGCGCTGAAAATATTTCTTCTACCCAATGTTAGAAGCGACGATCGTGTCGGTGTCGCCGTTTTTAAGCACTTTCAGTTCAGCTGAACACCACGCTACAAAAGACGCTTTGGGGTTCTGCCAGTGCTAACTCAGTTTTACAGTAGAAATAGGAATTGCACGAAAGAAAGAACCGGACAGAAACACTTCATACGGTGGCGTAAATCCCGAGCCTATATCAGCGATCTCACTTTCCTCGGTTCAAGCTATTTGCTTTGTCAGCAAATGGAGAATATTTTTTTTTATAAAATAAAGGGTGAGAAATACTCCCCGTGTCATGTTTTCTAATCACAGTCACCGATTGATAAATTTCCGGCCCTTCGAACGCACTGGCACTTTGTAGAATCACGCTTCCAGCGACGCCGCGCCGCACACGAAGGAAGGTAAACAATCAAGATGGCGGAGTGTGCCCCGTGTTGTCCCCGCCGTCAGCTGGGTATGACAGGATCGTCGGACAACAAATAGGCAAACACGGTTGCCGGGCGGCAACAACACGTTGCCCGACTGTTGTTGTTTGCGCGATGTGACAGGGTCGCCGGCAACACGATTCTCTCGTGTTGTTGGATAGAGTTGTCCAACTTCTGCATCAACGTGACAGGATCATAAGTGTTTTTAGAGCGCAGCTCTTAGGCGCCCGTTTCCGGCTTGAGTGGCGTCGCCGTCGGCGTAACCGCGCGGTGCATTATGGGAAATGTCCCATAATGCACCGCGCGAGCCCCCCCCCCCCCAAGGTCACGTGACCCCCCTCCCCCCAAGGTCACGTGACCCCCTCCCCCCCGAGGTTACCTGACCCCCTCCCTCCGAGGTCACGTGACCCCCCTCCCCCAGGTCACGTGACCCCCGTGACACCCCCCAGGTCACGTGACCCCCGTGACACCCCCCAGGTCACGTGATCCCCTCCCCCTCCCCGAGGTTACGTGACCCCCCTCCCCGAGGTCACGTGACCTCCCCCCCCCCAGAGGAGACTGAAGAATGAGGGAGGAGGAGGAGGAGGAGGGGTATACCCTCCCCTCAGTACCCTTCCATCCTCCTCCTCAAGAGCTGCGCTCTAATTTGGCGTTACAGGGAGTTGTAAACGGCTTTCACTTTTTCCCCTAAAATACAGAAGCCGTTTCAGTTTCCCTTTGAACATTACCGTGGCATCAGCGCTCTCTTAGCGAATTAGTAACACAGCATACGTTAGCAAACAACAACGCCGATAGAAGGGCCGCTGTGTCTCATGCGTGACCCCAGTACTCAAAGGATCGAGCCACAATAGCGCATTGAAAATTTGCTTTTGACTAAATGACATGATACATGATAATGATAGATTATAGAAAAAAATACACGCAAAATAATGTTTAAAAAATTTCAGTTACCACGCAGACAGCGCTGCTTTGTCTGCACTTTCTTCTAGTCCTCCCTTTCGTTTATTTCAGTCTAGCGTTCTAAAAATATACTTCCAAGGAGGATTCCAGAAAAGGGCTTCTGACAGCTGCAATTCTAAATGTCAGATGCTACAAAGTCGTCCCTCGTTCCGTATTTTTGTTTTTACTAGTATGTTTTTGCGGTTTCCAAGACTCTTTCCAGTTGATCTGAGCGATGAAGACCTCACATACGATCAGAAGACGAAAGACACAAAAAGAAAAAGAAAAAAAAAAAAGCTCGGGGTACACCTAAGCATTTCTATGAGTTGTTAATGCGAAAGCATGCAAGCCGCTCGTCGTCTGCTCGTCCGCTCCCTCTGTCGTCTGCTGCGTACTAGCGCGCGCGCGCTTCGGGATCTCGGAGGCCATGGCGCAGCGGCCAATGGGAGCCCCGTCGACGCGCGCCAGTCAATGGCTGTATCAATGGAACCGAAGGCGAATCCGCGGAAAATAGGAGCCGTTTTCGCGCTTCCAACTGATGACGTCAGCTCGCTCCATAAAACAGTTAATTCTTTCGCATCAAAAATATTCAGAAGTCACCCCATGGCCAGGGACAATCTTCTAGGTGCTTGCGCGTCTGCAGCGTTTAGCACGTTTAAGAGATTCTTAAGCGAACACGCCAATTCGTTGCAAAATACACGAGAAAAAAGAGGAAGAATATGCAATGTTATGTTTGAATGGTCGGTTAAGTTAGAAGAAAGCCCGAATTTTCTACGTCATCTACCAAGGGCCGGCGCGGCTCACGTATTCGACACGAGTGCTCCGTTAGCATTGTCTCTTCTCCTGACCGAACGCAAAAGTTAAGCCGTTATTTTTACTCCCCTGGATACAAACACGAATGCCCCTTTCCTTTGTCTCTTTTTCTTCTTGATGGCGGTATTTTAGCGCATGCTTTTTACTAAAGCCATTAAAAGTTTGCACAGGAATACAACCGACAAAAATGAAAGAGAGAAATGAAAAGTTGTTTACCGAACAAGTCTTTCCTCCTTACTCCTGTCACAGTGGATTGCACGTGAAACAGCAAGACCGCAATGAGTCAGTCTAGCCGCCCGACTGTTGGATCGCAGCTCTATGCATGCTCCAGTCGAGAGGTCGTGGGTTAGCGAGCCATTTTTGCAAGCATGTTTGAAGCAGCTTCGTTCGCGTATTCCTATGTATACGCAGTCTTGAGTAGGAACGCGATACTTTTCTTGTAACTTTTAACATAACGACTTACTTCTTTACGTGAATGTAAGTGTAATTTTAACTGTAATATTGCTTTTTCTAAAGTAACAACTAGAGTAACGATGTTACCTTTGTTGTTACTTTTCACAGTTTCTTAAGCACTGAGATATCGTTGAAGGAGTGCGATCTAGCCATTAATGTATAAAGGGAAAATTCTAACCAAAAAATAATACGGGGCCCGACGTTTCAAGGCCAGTTCGGCCCCTTGTTCACGGGTGACTATTTTCGTTCCTGTCGTCGTCTTGCAAATTGCCCGGTGTTGTTGGCTTCATTAAAGCGGCCGTTGTTTCTGCACGTGTGCTATGGTTCGTACTCGTAGCACCCCGCGTGAGCACCGCAAACCGGACACGTAGGCACTTGGAAGTGTCCCAGCTGACCGGTTGACGTTATTTTCGGTGTTTTGAATATACCAGGACTCTAATAAAAGGCGTCTTCGCCAGTTTTCTTCCGTGTCAAGAACGTTTACATCGTGTAAACCTTTCGGTGGATGTCCACCGAAAGGTTTACGTTCAGATCTAGCCATCCCTCGCCATCCCGACAATCAGAGTGTCATGCCTTTTCGCCATTCCATTCTGACGATTCGAGCGTCACGTTCGCCTTGTGCCAGTATGCGCCAACTTTACTTAAACTTTCTGTAAGAAACTTGATGGGGGGGGGGGGGGGGGGTCTACTTTTTCATTTCGAAACGTGCTTTGTGAAAGGGGAGAGGGGTGGGGGGTCTAGAAATTTGTGAAGCCGAAAAGTGAAGCCGCCGATTAACTCGACGCAGATCGGCTGAGCCAGGTAATGACGTCACACACCCTAGCTAGACGCTGATTGGCAGGTGCCTGTGTGACTTCACACGCGAAGCCACGCTCACTTGGCGCTGATTGGCTGGTGATTGCGCAATCACTCACGCGCCACCGCTCGCCCGCCAGACGGTGGTTGGATGTCGTCGGAGAAACATCGGCGGCCGTGCAGGGTTTTGGAAGTTCGCCAGGAGTTTAAATCCCAGGTTAGCGCCGGTATCTCAGTTCCAGGCATTGCTATCGAGTATACATGCCATGCGTTAAGGTAGTCACTTAACTAACCGATGAAGAGCACCGAGAGCGTACACACGTAAATCCCAGGGGAATCGGACTGAAACCACACGTTTCACGTGCAACACAATTACCCAGTAATTTTCTGGATTTTTAGTTTTACAGAAAGGTAACTTAAACCTAACGATGTTACTTTTTTTAAGTAACCGTAATGAATTACTTTTTTCGTTGCGGTAACTGTAAAGGTAACCGCTACTTTTATCTGAAAGTACCTGTAACGGTAGTGAATTACTTTTTGAAAGTAACTTACCCGAGACTGTGTATGAATGCGTGGTGGATACACCAAACATTTCGAGGGTCAACAAATGCGAAAACTAAAGAGGCGAATGGAGACAGTTCGCTTTTTATCGCGAGTGCCTGAATCTACTTGAGCCTCAATCGCTGTTTCTTTTGATGCCTAACACACGAACATTCCGACGTTAAAGGCCGTTTGACGCATTTCCGTTTGAGTGTGACTCAGTGTGTTGTTGCTTCTAGCGGACGTTCGACGGAAGAACATACTTTCACACTGGCGACATCTATTGGGTAGAACACTTCCATTCTGCGCACACATTTTTTTTTCTATTCTTTAGGCATCATTCTTTTACCTTGGGCTTAAATGCCTCTGACAATCTTATACATAGCTTGTGAGCTGGCCGTAGAATTTCCGGTGTATATTTACGAGGGAGATAGACGGATGTTCTTAGGTGCTTATTTATCTTTCTTTTTCCAAATATGGGCGATTCCCGCGATTTGTCTCACACGGACGCCAAACAACGGTGATTATCGATGGAAATAGAAAGATTACGAAGACTAACAGTTCGGATATATAAAAAAAGAAAAGTCAGCTGGACACCGATTCCACCAATTTCAGAAAACACCGATTTCCAGAAATCGGTGTTTTTAGGTGTAACAGATTTTTTTTTTTTGCATTAAAGGATATTTATCGGTGCTTTTCAGTTCTAACAAATTTTGTATTTTTTTTTTTTTTACACAGACCGATGTTTATCAGAGGTTTTCGGTTACTACCGGAAAATCAAGGGTCTATAGTTATAAGCGAAAATGCCTCCTGGGTAGTGCATATATTTTATCCCGAAAACACTGCGTAAACTTGAGTCTATTGACAGCCGCCGTTCGGAAGAGTCCCAGGGTTACCCGACAGGGGGCACAATTCCAATATCACATAGCAGAGAAGGCCTGCGCGTCACGTAACCGTTGTTAGATCCCCAACCCAGTAAAAAAAAAAAAAAAAAAGTCCGTATATTCGCGGAGCATTACTTATCTCCCCTTCCCTCTTATGTATAGAGACTTAAGATATTACGTAGGTGCCTTTTAGATTATAGTATACATATGTTATCTTACCAAGACGTACACGTTTCAAACGCCAAAAGCATCGCTTCTTCCTCCGACAACCGAATTTTGTAGCAACTATTTCACGCCGCGTATGAACAATCCGTAAAACTTACACTCCGTGCGGGAACTATATATGGGGCGCTTTGAAAAACGCGCGTAGCGCCGCTAGCGGAGGAACTGGCGTTCGACAGTGAGGCGCGCTCAGCAGCCTGCGGCGCCTTTTCGCGTGCGAAGCTGTGGCGGCGGAAGCGCGCACGGACGGAACTTTTGCTTTTTGAGCCGGTAAGTTGAAGATGACGTTGCATGAGGTCTGGGGCAGACCTAAGAAGGGCATCGAGCTGTTCTCCGCTTCTTATATATTGAGTTTGAGTTGTCAATACGGGTAATTTCTCTAGTTGCGGTCGAAAGAGGGGTTTGAGCAACTTTCCGAAAGGCAAGACGGCCGCCACCATAATTGCTCTCCGTGGGAAATTTGTTTCGCTCGTCGCTGTAAAGGTAGAACTGCTGGGACGATGATATTTGGAGGCGAGTGAGATGTTCATTAAGTTTGTGCACTAAGTGGGCCAAGTTTTATTAAGACAGCAGGTGTGAAAGTTATGGTTCGAACGAATAGTGGAATAAAGCCGTCAGGAATATCCAATATTGGACTCAAAATGTTGTGTTATAACCGGGCTGTGCGAAGTGCAGATTTGGACACACAGGTTCTTGGACATGACCGTAACTTGACACAACAGTTTTGATACCAAAGATAGGTGGCATAGGGAAACCAGGTGGAAATTTGGTTTGGGCGGCGTAACTGAATGGGAAACGGTTTTGACCGTGAAAGGGCTGTCAAGAGAATACCACTCGTCGTGGGAGATGGAGACTTTACAGGTAGGAAGGGACTAGTGCACTGTACTTCCAATTGAAACACGTTTACGAAAGGTGGTTTCAAAGCCGAGAAAACCAAGTTGCCGGCCAAGACACGGTTTGGCCGTCAAAGGCTTTTGCGGTCAGCTGTTGTGTAGTAATCTGGTTGTGCGAGGTGCTGATTTTCGGTACACAGGTACTTTGACAACCGTAACTTGACAAAACACTTATTATACCAAAAGAGGTGGCATAGTTTAACCAGGTGGAAATAGTTTTGGGCGGCGTAACTAAATGGGAACCGGTTTCGACCGCCAAAGGCTGCCAAGAAAATACCACTCATCGTGGGAGGTGCACACTTAACAGGTAGGAAGGGACCAGTGGACGGTACTTCCAGTTCGAACAACTTTGCGATAGGTGGCTCTAAAGCCGAGAAACAAAAATTGTTGTCTACAAAACTGGGGGTGTATGCGTTTCCACATCCAAAAGAAGGCTGATCAAAAAAAAAAAAAAACACACACACACCACATAAACTTCTATACTCAAACATCGATTGTCCAGTGATTCCAAGTTTCATTGTAGTTTTCCCTAGATTCATATTTGCCGCTTTTTGTACCGTCCGAATCTTCATGAAGAAAGATTCGTGCCATGCTGCGTGCCATGCTGGTCCGGAAATATCATCGACACGTACGATGGGGACGAAACTTCTTTGGAGGGCATTCCTTCAACGAAATTCGCACTGCATACCCGCGAGTGTGGGATGGCATTTCAGTTCGAGCTGAGGTATGTAGGCGTTACTGGTACGAAAACAAACGCAGAGCGCAAAGCGGCAGTGTAGAATATGTCAGCCGCGCCGACACAGTGGCAGACATGATCGGGAGACCAAATTTCTCGCGTCGTACGGCACGGGTCCATCGTTGTCGCTATCCCACAAAACATCGGCGAGGTGAAAAACTGTGAAACTTCGTCCCCACGAGATACGACGCATAACTATTGGAGCACTTGACGACGCAGCTGTTCAAGCTGTCAACCCAGCGCAACCGCACCGCTCCGACTTCAATGCGTACCAATGTACGCGGCGTGGTTTCGTTTCGCTGGAGTTCTCACTGCCTACCTCATAGAGATCATACATACTGCCTACCTTCGGCAACGGCCGCGACCATTCCATTGTGCGCTCTATGGGCGGCACCCTTTTGTTCGACAGCAGCGCCCTCTCCATACATCCGGGAAATTCAGCGGGTTCGGCAGGTGGTGTTGGTTCGGCGGGGTAAAACAGAGAGCGGGCACGCGCCCAACTCTGCTAGCAGACGACAAACCGGGAGCCATTCTCCATCTTTGGGCTGTACCGGCGGGCTGTACCGAACATCGAACTCTCGCTCGTGGCTGCCGTTGTGAAGTGGTTCGCGTTCTTAGAATAGTTATGACTACTCCAAAATCAGCCTATAGACGTTTCCACTGTTTACAAAAATCACAGTCCACACGTGTTAAATCACAGTCCAGAACGCGCACGTTCGTCGCTTCGGAAAGCGAGCAAATCACGCGCCATACGCACGAACACTGAAAATGGAACCTGCCAAGTGCCCTTTTTTGGAAAGGTCTATAGCTCTCTGTTGTTCTATTTCGGTAAATGATCAACTAGCATATCTTTTTTTTTCCGTTACTTAAATAGCAGTTGAGTCAGCCGGCAGTACTTCCCTCAACTACTGCGTGTATTGTGGCAGGAGAGCACGCTTTTATTTATTATTTCAGACTTCCAATCATGGTCGCTAAAGGCCTACACCAGTACGAACTTTGTATAGTAAAAAAAGGTACAGCAACCGGGTTTACTTTTCGCCGGAGAGACCGGCCAATCTGACACAGTTTTCCCTATTTTTTTTTTATTTGCACGCAGGTAACAGCGCAATAGGACCCTGTTAGTCTTTTTATCTAGGATAGTATTACACGATAACTGGCATACCAAAATCTGCACATCTGCACTTGAAATTTTCAAAATGACGCGATTTTAAACAGAGTTTGCACGCCAGCCGGATGCTAGGTACAGCCCACTCGGCGGAGCAGACGACATGCGGGTGAGAGGGGGAGGGCATTTTTTTCTCTCTATTACCCTCTCTGCTATGACCCTAATGGAACGGTCTTTTCGTACGACGTATTAGCGGTGATGGCCACGGCCTAGCGTAGTGCCAGCGGTTCTTACAGAATGATGCCAAAGTTTCAGAACACAACGCTTATACATAATCCAAAAGTTAAACGCGATGTTAAAAAAATATTAAATCAGAAAAAAAAAATGATGGTCACGCATATGGCGGTGCTCGCGTATTCGCGACGACAAGTTTGGATATCGCCGCCTGGTGGAATGCTTTCGCAACCCAGGAATGAGGGGACTTCAACTTCCTCTGCTGGTGCAAGCACGTGCAATGGCAAGCTTCTATGCACTATGAAAATTTGAAACATAACCGTGTGGGTAGCACGTGCACTGTCCAGAGTGGTAGGAAAACAAAAGCACCCCTGGCGACTTCTCACCGCAAATAGGTGGAAACAAATGACGACCGCTGCCAAAGTCAGACGTAATTTCCTCGTCCAAAGTTTCCTAAAATCGCTTCTAACTTTTGAATTGGGCAACTTTCAAGTTCTAGAGCACTTCGTAAACCGCTACGTTCTCAGCAGCGAAAACGCCCCGTTACTGTGCGTGCGCAACGCTATAACCTTGCCCGCAGAGTTCCGGATCTCTTGCGGGTTCCGGACAACGTTGCAGGATGGCGGAAGCGATCTACAAAAAAAACTCCCCTATTGGTATTTTATTCGAACCGATAGCGCAACCTTCCGATGGAGTTTTAGCGCTTGGCAATCCGTAGTTATTATTTTTTTGGTTGTTGTTGTGAAAGCTGCACGGTCCGCTCTTTTCGATCGGAGCTGCTCGGATCAAGTTGGAGTTCCCAAAGAGCGAAGTTGAAATCCCGGTTCGTGCACCTTTAACGGAGAGTTGACGAACTTTACAAAGAGCGAACCACATGAACCTCTGCGAACCAATCAGAGCAACGGAGCGATGCACGTGACAGCTCTTCACAGCAGAGAAAACCTTCTTGAGATTGTGTAAAATGTACAGTGCCTCCTGCTAACACTATAAATGAGACAGACACCTTGCCAGGCATCACGGCAAATAGGAAGTGCACTTTACGCTCCGTTCGCGACGTCGGTTGTGATTGCGGCTCGCGAGCGACCCCGTTCAGATACACGGCGCGGTTGGCGGTTTCTCGGCGATCACGCGTGATCTTTTGAGACTTTCGTTTGGCAACCTTGTTTTACAATCCAAAATCCAGTTCAATCTTCGACCCAGAGCCAAAATTGAGCTATTTTGGTACTGAACGGGGTTTCTTCAGGATGTCCGCACGCATCGCGGGCGTACCCGCCAAAATCCGTCTGCGATTCCCTCGACTTCGCACACAAGCAAAGCCCCGCAAGGCGCGCCTCAGCTGACTCAAAAGAGGATGTCCCCGACCTTTCCTTCGAAGTGGACCCTTCCCGCATGAATAGACTGACCTTGTTTTCGGCATAGAGGGCCAGTTTTTCGCCCTCGTTGTTCACTTTTATAATTCTCGGAGTATAGTGGGCGGCACTGCTGGACCGTGGTGCGGGGCATGTGTTCGGTGCTCCAGTCGTGGCTTCGTGGGAGGCGGACTATCCTCTCGTCACTCACACATCGATAGAGTCTACTGTTTGTTTGATATTAAGCTCAAACAAACACCGTTTGGATTACCTATGCATCGTCTGGAACGTATACTTTATTTCTTGAATAGGTTCCCTTTATTCCTTTCAGTAGTAGAAACGTTACAGGTCGAGCTAGCGTAGGTACCCTACCAGCTCCGCGGTTGTGATGGTTACGCAATTAGGCTTGGTGTGGGTACAAAAGCTATCGTTTCGGTCGATCGGACTAGCTTACCCGAACCAAACCGCCGGAGGGCAGCCTATTAACATTACGAGTCAACTTTTTTCGCAGCGGATTAAAGTGACGGACGTGAACATCAGGTTTCTTCCTTGATTTGTCTGCTGCAAGAAACGCTAGGACTACCGCCTTGGACCCCTCAACAGCGACAGCCGCCACCTTGTTTGGAAAGTCACTGGCGTCACGTCAACGTCGAGTTACGATTGGCTGCCATTTCGCAATAGACCCTTTCCGAACTTCAGTGCCATCTGGTGGTTCGTAAAGCAGTTTAGGTTTTGCCATATCAATGGCGGAGATGAACTTGTATCGGCACCGTCACTTTCGCAAGTCAAAGGCACGCGAGGAATTGTTCAGTGTGAGTTCTTTCTCTGTCACTTTCAGTTCGATGGTGACCAAGAACCTGCATTCAGAACAAAGCTCGCCAACCCACTCGATGCCTCGAGAACAGTTTATACACCAAAGGGCTTTAAAGCCAATAGTATGCGCCCACACATGAGAATGCAGGGATTGGTTTCACGCGTCGACTCTGGTCAGGTTAACTTTTCTAAACAAATACCTACAGCTCGGTGCGTTCGAACGCTTTACGTTATTACTTCGATCTTTGAATGGCGTGCGTGGCCTGGAACACAATCCTGTCCTTATGCTTGGTATATCAAAGTCCATTGTTGCCGCCCACATTGACGAAGACTTATTCGCTAAACTACGTCCATTCTAACGTCGCGTTGCTAACCCGAATGTAAGGCACTCGCATAATCCGTTAGGAGCATCTCAAGTCTTCCTTTATCAGTCACTAGAGGCCGCCATTGGTATGCACAGAGGCCGTTCCACAGATGATGATAGTGATCAAAGTGGCCAGACTGAATTTCGGAAAGGGTCTATTCGCGAAAGCGGTTGGGAGAAATCGGTCCCGAAGCGGTTGGCAGAAACGCGGATCCGCTTCCAGTGTGAACGGCGCCATAACTGTAGTTACCATAAGCAGCCGAAGGGAGGCAGACTTGGGGACAAGGGGGTACCACTCGTAGAAAGCGGCGTCTAGGGGAAGTTCCGCGGCCAAGTTGATCCAATAACGTGGAGCTATCTGAGACGTTACATCTATCCATGACCCTACGGACGCTCACCTGCCCACGACGTTACACCCTCCCGTGAGGCTACATTATATATATATATAAACCAACACGCGGCGCTGACGTCACGCAGCTGCGGTGGCGCTGTCGACGGCACTGCGCATGCGCAGACGCGTCACTTCACGCGAATTCGGTTGTTTGTAAACAGCGTGTCGGTCTATATATATATATATATATATATATATATATATATTTTAATAATCACGATCCTTACGAAAATCAAATACTCCCTTGAAACGATGACCGAGATGTCATCACATCCTATGAGTCACCATCACGTCCTAAAACAAGCGTGAGTGCGTGCAAGTGCCCTCGCCCCGACCAGAGTGATCTGCGAGCGGGCGACGCGGAGCGTAAGTGGGTCTGCTTCTTTTGCAGGGGTTGCTGTGACGTCAGAACAGCGCCGAGCTCTGATTGGCCTGATTGAAGGATAGTGGGTAGACCTCAAGGCAGCTTGCTTTGATGTCTACCTACTACCCTTCGATCAGAGCCAATCAGAGCTCGGCGTTCTGACGTCACCACAACCCTCGCAAAAGAAGCGGACGAATTTGCGACCCGCATAGCGTCGCTCTTTGTGACACGCTGCCAGAGCCGTTTATACTGAGAGCCGTTTATACTGGATTTCGCGGTAACACAGAATGGCGCTACTTCTTTGTCTTGTCTATTCATGAGAAATCGCATAGAGTTCCTATGAGTCAGAGCCACAAAATGGCGGACAGAAGTGGTTATCCCCAGGTTGTCAGACAACGCTGCTGTGGTTGCCATGCTGTCAAAATCTCCTTAAGAAAGCCAAACTCTCAGTATAAACGGCTTTGCACGATGTGATACGCGATGGCGGTGATGCTGACGCGAGCTATGTAGGCGGCGCGTAGTGGACTCGATCATTAATGACGACGTTTAAAGGGAAAAGGCGCGAAGAGGTTTTTGTTCGGGGCGACCCGCTCACCCTTCTCGTCGTCCTTGCCCCAGATGCAGTGGTAGAGCCAGCAGTGCGGGGTCACCACGCAGACGGTGACCAGGATGGTGGCGGCCACCAGGCCCGCGCACGACGCCACCAGCATCAGCTTCTGGGCGTCCGAGAGCTCCAACATGGCTGCTACCGGGACGTCAAGCGCTCGCTCGCTGACGGCTAGTCCTCCGGGCCTTGCCCTCGCCGCCTGCTCTGGGTCGTAGGGAGGCTGAGCACAATCGAGGGAAAAAATCAAAAAATCAAAATGAAGCTGCATATTTCTTTTTATCAAAAAGCAACACCGTAAAAATGTAGACCAAGTCCACTCTTTCACGTCTACGCCTTTGCAGTGGCGCTGTTGTCCCCCCGTTCCCCCCCCTAGAGTTCCTGTATATAGCTACCTACTATCGAGGAACTCTACCCCCCCCCCCCCCCCCCTTACTAGTTACAATCTCGGTGATTGAACTGGGGGGGGGGGGGGGGGGGGATGCTACGAAAGACCTAAAGGCCCCGGGTGCTCGATGGCCTGTGCTACGCCACTGCCCGAGCTACACCCGAATGCTCGTCAAGGCATTCATTCTCACAAAAGAAATGCTAGCGCATTTAAGAACAGTCATGGAACAGAAAGAAACAAGACACCTTCACAGCGTTCAAAAGAACCGCACTGTCGAGCGGCGTAATGTTCGCATACGTCCGGTCTTTGCTTAGTTTTCCGCACATGTGTGTCGCGAGGGAAACCGACGCAGCGCTGTACGGTCTGCCAACTCAGATTTGTTTGTATCTTGCAGTAACATATGTTGTACAACACGTCACTGTCAATAAAAAACGAAAGTGGATTGACCGTTTTCTTTCGGCGACGCAAAGGAGGCACATAAAGAGGATCCGGTCGACATACCCGATGAAATAAACGAGTAACGATGGATGCAAGGCTCCGGCACATACTGTCAAAACTGACGGGACTGTAGAAGTTCAGGAATGAGGAGACAAACGTTGACTTCGAAAACAAGATTCCGAAGCTATTCAGTCATCACCTATTTGGAAAGCTATAACCGCTTTACTGCACTGTCTGAGACCTAGATAAAGAGAAATATAACAAGATGACTAAAAAAAACAACAAAAAATTGCCTCTCTTTTTGGTGCATTCTAAAGGTGTTGCAAAATGTAATGCATAGCATTTACAAGTCCTCTGTGGCACCATGGTGTCATATCACGTCACGATGTCACGTGACGTGACGTCAGCTGGCGCCACGTGAAACCATGACGTCACAGTTTCACGTGACGCCACGTGACCATCAGAAGAGAACGTGGACTCGTGATCTTACGTCAGGTGACCTCGTGACGGGAGAAGGTGTCGCGTGAAGTCAAAGTGTCCCGTGAGGTCACAGCCTTACGAGGTGCCATGCATACTTGGGCAGTAATTCAATTACTGTAATTGAATTACTGTAATTTAACTACTTTTCTTGGTAATTTGTAATTGCAATTAATTACGTTTGGCTAAAAGGAATTGTAATTTGATTACTTTCTAGCGTCAGTAATTGCAAAATTTCAGGCAAAATTACTTTTGCAAAACTTTGCGGTGCCGACGCAACCTCTCTGAAAGCCTCATCGCTCGCACAAGCGGCCTAGCTCTCGGTGAAACGCTTACACACAGACACAAGCTCACACGCACGTATGACATAAGTAGCGTCGCATTGTTTGCTGTTTTGTTGCCTACACTGCGGGCTGAGAGACAATCCTCTTTGGAGCCTACCTCAACGGCACCGTGTAGCGCAGTCTGCGGTGCAAGAAGACAGTAATAGCGTCAACATGCCAAAATATTGAAAAAAAAAAAAGAAATTGAGCTTCAGCTTTCAGCCGAGGTTGGGAATTTATTTGTCTACGAAGTTATTTTTCTTTCTTTTTTGCCAGTTTTTTACGTCCCTCTTCCAGTACTGTCGCATATGTGTATTTTTGTGTTATTTTCAAATTTACTGCCTGTTGGTTTTACTTCGGATATTATTTGCATAAGCACTTTGGAGACTGGCCTCGTACCTGTGAATATTGTCACCAATGATTCGGGAGCCCCGATTCGGCACTTAAATATTTCTGAGCTATCATAAGTTCAACTCGATGTAAATAATGTACAATAGCATGATGTTTGTATGTGAATGTGGTCGTATTAGCGCGTGTGGATGGAAATAATTGGTCATTTCCACTAAACTAAAGCTACCAATACTGATTTCTCTCTCTCTCTCTCTCGCTAATTGGTGCCAAATCACTGACATTAGTGATGGCGAACCAAACACGGAGACTGTTGGCAATCAAAGCACCGAACTTGCTCAAGTAATCAAGAATACCGTAATTGTCCCGAATATACCGTAAGCGACTAGAAGCACCCTAATTATCGAGGAATACCGTGATCCTTCAGAAATACCGTAGTAGCACCAGAAATATCATAATCGACAAGAAGTACCGTAAGCGACCGCAAACACTTCAGTAGACCAGAAATAGCACAATCAACGAAAATAATGTATGCAAGTAAAAAATAACAAACGCAACAAAAAAAGAAGTAAAAAAACGGTCAGTTATTATGGCCGTGACACTTTTATCCAGAGGGCCTTCATATCTACAGCAGAATAGCTATACTGAAGGCATTGTAGTATTTACGAGATCAAGTTCGCGTACTGTCTATAAGAAATGGTCTCTTATATTAATGATTTAAAGCGCACGCCGAAAGAATGGCGCATAAAATACGCGCGGATCTGAAGTGTTCCGGATGTCCGGTAGATAGCGCCAGGGTATTCACTCGTCGTAAGTATTCACAAGGGGTTGCCACGCAGTCGATCACACTCAAAACTAACTGTGGGAACCAGCTGGTGACTTCACCGTGTGAGAAACGACGTACTCGAAACAGAGCGTTCCACAGCTATACCCCCCCCCCCCCCCCCCCCCCCCCCCGGCCTCCCCAACAAAACTACTGTGTATTTTTCACTGCAAATATAAACTACGCACCGGCGAACGCTCTTTCTCTGCCCAAATGCAGCGCTAGCAGTCCGAACCAGAAGCCAAAGTTTCAGCACTAACCCTTATAATATTTAAATGTATAAGTAGGACTGGGCACTTAATCGATTAACCTACCGATTAATCGATTAATGCTTTAATCGCAATTGAGTTTAACTAACAAAAAGAAAAACATTCAATGCTTTCACCACGCAGACGTGGACCAGTAAACTTTAGGTAAACTTTTGAACTTAGGTAAACTGTAAGGTCGAGATTTGTAACTCCGAACAAGTCGAGAAGGTTATACGTGTCCCAGCCACCTCAGCGCCGTGCGAGTGTCCTTTTTAGAGCAGCAAAGACTGTTGCGAACGCTCAAGGGAGTTCGTTATTTCCGGAGAATATCAGCGAACCTCTTTGCTTCTGCGGCTGAACTAGTAACCATTTGTGAGTGTGGGTGTCTTTCGAATCTTCTCAACTAGGCTTCAAAGTTAATTTAAAATCCCAAATTGTATATTACGCCGTTTCTCACATATTCAGCAAAGGAAACAATTTAATTTCGACTTTCTTAAAAAAAAATATTATGCAAGGGAATGAATGAAACCGACTAATCGATCGATTGAAAGATGTCGATTACTCGGGGTAACAGTTCAAGTCGAAGCCCAGCCCTAGTTATAAATGATTTTCTGAAAGTATCAATGGCAAAATGGGGCCTTGTTTTCGACCATTTTCGGTAACTGCCGCCATTAAGCTTACGTATTCGAGAGCTCCGATATATATATATGTATATATATATATATACACAGGATAATCTCTCCGCCAAACCGTTTAGCTTTCTTTCTTTTTTTTTTTTTTTAGCATCCGCAAGTTTTCGCTCCCCCCCCCCCCCCTTTCTGTGAACTACTATCTGATTTAACAGAGTTATTTCCATTTCCTCTTGCTCTTTGCCCCCTCTAATTCTTCTTAAGGGTATATAAACATTCACGGGCTGTACACTCGTTACCTGATGAAGAGCAGTCCCCGCTCGAAACGTCGTAATAAACTTCGTATTAGTAACTCCGTCAGTACGCATCTTTGACTTATTAACGTTTCCCGGTCCATTGTTTATATTTACCTTACTTCATCTATATATATATATATATTATATATATATATATATATATAGGCCTCCTCTTGAAACGTCAAAAACCTTTCCTTGTTTTTGTTCAGTCCATGGATCTTTCTTGTGTATTTCAATAATCACCCGCCCACAAGCTTCAATCATCATCATATATATACAGGGTGCTTCACGAAAGGTGGACAAATTCGATATTGCAAAAACTACGCGTCGTAACAAAAAAAGGCTTCAGTCGTTTTGGTCCTGGGCCAGGGGCCTATTCAGGAAAACTATTAAAGTCCGGGATAATTAGATTGTTAATTATTTTTGCGTAATTAACTTTTTTATTATTGTGTTTAAAGGCATGGTTTTAATTAGAAAATTGCTCAGCAGCATCAAAAAACACTAAATCAACAAATTGCAGAACGATAGAAGGCACGCGAAGCATCTTACGGCTTTCTGAAAAACCGCACAAATTCGACGGGTTTTTAAGTTTCGGTTTGCTATCGGTGCGCATCTCGGCCCCGGCGGCACCGCGCCCCGTGGAGAGATAGTGCAACCAACCTCTGCTGCGCTGTCATCGCGCGACGCAGCAGAGGCTGCGTCGCGCGATGGGTAAATTACTTCCAAATGTAATTTAATTACAATTACAATTAATTTGATTCAAAAGTAATGCAATTACTTTACAATACTTATTTCTGAGAGCGACCCGACTTGGGCCATATAACTTTAAACGAGTTGTATAAAATGCAACGTGTTTGTTCATTGCTTACTTCAAATTTCACGTATTGTACTTTCTTTTTATGAATTTTGTTAAATTCATAATAGAACTTGACAGTATGGGGCAATGAAGTACTACGTTCTTATATTTTTAATAAATAATAATAAATTAGATCATATGCTGGAAGACGCCAGATCGCTGAAAAAATTGGGTTGACAGACTTTTGTTAGCCACGCAGATAAAAATGTGACAATCAATCATATAGGAATATTTTACAAGTGTTAACATAAAAGTAAAATCCACACGCGCTAATACGACCACATTCACATAAAAACGTCATGCTATTGTAAATTATTTACATCGAGTTGAACTTATAATAGCTCAGAAATATTTAAGTGCCGAATCGGGGCTCCCGAATCATCGGTGACAATATTCACAGGTGCGAGGCCAGTCTCCAAAGTGCTTATGCAAATAATATCCGAAGTAAAACCAACAGGCAATAAATTTGAAAATAACACAAAAATACACATATGCGACAGTACTAGAAGAGGGACGTAAAAAACTGGAAAAGAAGAAAGAAAAATATCTTCATAGACAAATAAATTCCCAACCTCGGCTGAAAGCTGCAGCTCAATTTTTTTTTTTTTTTTCAATATTTTGGCATGTTGACGCTATTGTTTTCTTCTCGCACCGCAGGCGGCGCTACACGGTGCCGTTGAGGTAGGCTCCAAAGAGGATTGTCTCTTAGCCCGCAGTGTAAGCAACAAAACAACAAACAATGCGACGCTATTTATGCTGTCCGTGCGTGTGAGGTTGTGTCTGTGTGTAGCGTTTCACCGAGAGCTAGGCCACTTGTGCGAGCGCTGAGGCTTTCAGAGAGTTTGCGTCGGCGCCGCAAAGTTTTGCAAAAGTAATTTTACCTGAAATTTTGCAATTACTGACGCTAGAAAGTAATCAAATTACAATTACAATTCCTTTTAGCCAAAAGTAATTAATTGCAATTACAAATTACCAAGAAAAGAAGTTAAATTACAGTAATTCAATTACAGTAATTGAATTCCTACCCAAGTATGATACAGGGTGTTTCACGTAAGAGCGACAACAATTCTTACAATTAGTGTAGTTGAGGTAAAAAGATAATTTTCTCGGGATCGCATTACTCGTGGTGGCGGACGTCAGAAAATGGGCGGTACTTACTAATGAGTTCGCTAATTAATTGAAAATGACTAAACAAATTTTAATTAGTAAAAATCGACATATGGGTCCAATTATAAACTTGATGAGTGTCATCTTAAAGCACTAAATAAGTAACGTTCAGAAAGACTTTGAGCGCGTGAGAAGCGTAGTTGTGGACCAAAGTTACCACTCGTGGAGCAGGTACAAGGCTAGCGGTTGCGGTAACGCGCCCGCGCGATGTTTCCGTCTTTTATAAGAGCTCCAGCCTCGTACCCGCTCCACGTGTGGTAACGTGAGCGAGCCACTACGCTTCTCACGTGCTCAGTCTTTCTGAAAATTACTGATTTAGTGGTTGTCGATGACGCTCAGCAAGTTTCTAATTGGAACCGTAGGTCTATTTTCACTAATTAAAAAGTTAATTAGACATTGTAATTAATTAGGAAACTAACCAGTAAGTATAGCTCATTTCTTGACGTCTCCCACCGCAAGTAATGAGGTCCCGAGAGAAGTATCGTTTTATTTCGAATACACTAATTTCAGGAACCTTTTTCACTCTTGCGTGAAACACTCTGTATATAGATACACTCCGTTTCACTCTGACAGCATATCCGACGCAAAAATCCGATTGAGCCAATCAGACAGCACCAAAAGTGTATCGTCACGGCGAACGCTGTCTTTGTGGCTTTGCTGTAGCCAACAAACTCAATCACGCGCAGGAAAGCAAGCATTCATTGCACGCGATTGGTCTAGCCGGTGAAAGGATAGACGACGGGCTCCGATCGAATAACCCTTCTTTTGGCCAAGCTTGATTGGATGCCTCGGATGGAATAGCGTCGCTGCGGTCGGGCTCGCCTGGGAAACGAAGCATAGATAGATATATATGGGAATTCTAATTTTACCATTGCGACGCGAAACGGAAAGCACGAAGGCCGCTGCCCCCCGACCTTCGGCAATAGGTGCAGCCACGGCGGTTACGTATACGCGCGTCATACGATTCGCGATTGCGATGCAAAAACCGCTTTCCGTCCTCCTCCTTTTTCTATTTTGTGTTACATAAGTATACATCTTAAACCAACGTTACAAGAACTCAGTTGGGAAACTGTCATAGAGTCTGCTTTGAAAAAGTGGCTTCGATCCGTACTCGAGAACCGAACTAATGGCGATCTCAACGCCGCCATCTCTCCCGCAGCGGCCACTACGGGAACTGCACGTCTGCGCTCATGGCCTCCGTGATCCCGAAGCGAGTCACGCGAGGGCCGGTGGCGCCATCTCGCAGTGCCATTTTGCAGTAGCAATATAAATGAACTTTCGTGCTTTCACTAGTCGCTAGAGGGCGGCGCTGTTGTCGCATTTAGTTTGGTCTCAGTGGACGCGAGCGGTTCGGGTTTCGAGGGTGAGTCTCCCAACTGAGTGTTTTAGTAACGTTGTCTTAAACTTTGCATCAGCTTAAGTACAAGCGCAGCCGACGCAACGAGCTGATGCAACCAATCAAACAGCGTCGTAAGCGCAAGTCGCTAGACTGATCTTTTTTTTTTCTACATGATTAGTTCAGCGATGATAAAACGCACGCAGAAATACGAGGAACGCCACGATGGTGCACTTCTCACGCTGTATGATTGGTTCCGTTCACTCGTAGCGTCGACTGCGCTCGAACTTAGGGAAAAACGAAGTTGGTCCCTTTCCTTCCCTTTTGTGCAAGGTCAGGGACGAACTTCTTTGTTTTGTACTGCTCTTATTTGTTTAAGGCATCGGCATTTGAGTCCCGTTTTAGGTATACGTTAAATGTAGACAGCAAACTTTTACCGGGGAAAAAAACAACAACGACGACAACAACAGTAAGCATCCCCCTGTGTCGAAAACACTAAATATGTTCAAATTGAAAGACCAATTTCTTGAAATGTTTTTGCTAAAGCTAGGACAGCTTTTGTCAAAACCCTCCGCTCTTAGACTAGAAATCCTAGTTTTTCATTAGTTCTACAGCGGAGCTGTTAAGTAATGCGGATTCTTGGGCGAGTTGGTACTGAAACTTGGAGAACATAATAGCGCTTCACGACAGGGACGAAGAGTAAAAACGAGAGAACACAATTGTGTTGTCTCGTTCCTACTCTTCGTCCCTGCCGTGAAGCGCTATTATGTTCTCCGAGCTGTTAAGGGCTAGTTTCCCCAGTATCGTTTCCGTCAGCAAACAAATTATGACGCGAAATTCTGGACAGTTACCGCTTATCTATAAACGACTGCGTTGCCGTCGTCGTTTATAAATGGCGGCAACCTCTCCAGCCTTTCCACTCTGGCTTGCCGACTTGCGGCCGGCCATTACTTCATTCGCACCATAGTACAGCTTCGCTGGTCTTCCTTCTTCACCAGAGTGGAAAGGCTGAAAGTTTTTTTTTCTTTATTTTTCTATTACCGCTTTTAGCGTCCGTCCGAAGCAAATCACCAATATACACCAATATCTGAAGAAAAAAAAATCTTAAAAACCGATAGCGTTGACGGGCCCCGTTCGCGAAGCCTTCACTTATAAATCCGCGCTCATTCCTAAGCCGTACAAGCGTTTGTGCGTGGTCTAGTCAGTAGAGTCACGTGTCCCATGATGTCACGCGTGACGCCATATCACGTGACGCGTGACGTCACACGTGGTTGTTACGTTATGACTTTATCGACCCGATAAATCTAGCGGAAAATTTTTCATTAAATTTGCGGGAAAAAGTACCGCTTAATTTCGCGGGAAAGTTTTTCGCTAAATTTGCCGGAAAAACTTTCCACTAAATTTAGCGGAATTTTTCCCGCCAAATTTGTCGCGTCAAGGCCACGTGTGACATCGCACACGTGACGTTAAATCTGACGTTACTCGTGGCTGCGAGCGTTGCATTATGGAAGTCCTTCGTCCCACCGACGCTGAATATTTTGCGGCACGAGCTCCTAAACGCCATCGCATTAATAAATAAACACCGAAGAACATTCGCATCTCCGTCTAAACTAGAATACGCATCTTCAATCTGGCACCCTCATCATGCTACATTAACAGACTACATTGAATCTGTTCAAAACCGTGCTGCGCGTTTTATTCAGTCTGATTACTCCAGTTTTTCCAGTGTCTCCCTCATTAAATCAAATCTCTCTCTCCCATTGCTTTCCACCCGTCGAAAAATATTCCGTCTCTGCCTTCTGCATAAAGTTTTTTATTCACCACTTCTAAATCAGTCTCTTCTTTCCCCACCTGCTTATCTTTCCTCCAGACTCGATCATTGCAATAAAATAGCCCGGCCAATGTGTTTTTCCACAGCACATCAGCACGCTTCTCTTCCTGATGCAATTGTGGACTGGAATGACCTTCCCGAAGATATCGTCACCATTCAGGACCCCATCAGATTCCGAGAAGCAGTAACAAACATCGTACTTTACACCCACTCCCCTCTCTAACGCCTTATGGCCCTGAGGGTATTGTAAATAAATAAATAAATAAATATTTCCCTTATAGACACCGGAGAATATTCGGCCTAGAACTTATGTGTAATTTACAGAGCTACAGCAATATGCATTATGCTCGTTGTTTCACGAATGAACTCGGCCTGAACACGAACTTCTCAGCTCACTCAAAAAATAAAACGTGCTAAAAAAAAAAAAAAAAAAAAAGATTTGGTGGCGATTACACAAAGTGTGCCGCGACTGCGGTAGCTGCGGCGTTGTGGAAAGCCATGTTGAAGGCGATTTTCTTTCAGGCAATGTGCTGTACAATGTGTGCAATGAGTTCTTTGCTTTCAGTGGAATTGACGCAAGAGACGTGTGTGAGGAGATGCGTTAAAAATAAAAAAGAGCTTTCTTTCTTTCTTTTTTTCTTTTTTGAAGGAGGACTGGAAGGGGGGGGGGGGGGCGAGCTGGAACGTTTTTCTAGAACGGAGCGCCCCTGACCGCGCCTGCGGTGGAATAAGCGAAAGTATGTACTGGAGCTGTTGTGTAACAGCTCGCGTACATACTTTGGGTGGCGGTAGTGGGGAGGCGAGGGAGCGTGTCTGCGCGGCCGCACAGCGCGACCACGTGGGTATTTCGCAACGGCGGCTGCCAGAGGGGTTGGGGGGGGGAAGGAGGAAGGGAGAGCGTTCTCCCCGCAATCACGTGGGTTTTTCGGAACAGCTGGGTCGTAGAGGGGGCGGGGGGAGAGGAAAAGGGTGCGAGAGAGAGAGAGAGAGAGAGAGAGCCTTTCCGCAGTTGTCGTGCATGTGTGAGGAACGACGGAGAGGAGAACAGTGCCTCTGCTCTAAAGTGTGGTTTTGCGTTCGATCATTTGCATTTCTTTTGTAAGCAATAACTACCGCTGTTACAAAAAAGAAAGAAAAAAAAATTGGTGACATCCCCTGCCCGTGTTCTCGTCTTCAATAGGTGCATCACCGATTGAACACGAGCCCCAACCGAATGCTTCTGCGGCGTTCAGCTACACCAGCCAAGCGCTGCGCAAGAAACCCCCAAAAATAATTCACGTTATTGTTCTCCCCACGAGTTTAGTTCTCAACTTTGTCGCTAGGGGAGCGACGGTTGAATTAGAGAGCACAGAAGCGCCTCCGTCGTACGGATCACATATAGCTTTAAAGAATAAATCTCTAGATATATATCTCCATGTTAAATAAATGTAAAAATAAAGAAAAAACTCTGGCTAGGTGGCGCAAGTCGCCGCCCGATTCAAAGGGTTCAACTTCATCCATCCGGCCATCCAAAGCCTGTATCCAAGGGCTGCATTTGCAATACGAGCCGTGAGGAGGGGCCGAAAGCGGTGATCGACTGCAAACGTCCGTTTGGAGTCGTCTGCAAACGTTCATCGTCTCCAAAGTACTCACCACGCAAAAACGCAGCGTATACGTGCCGCTTGAGACCGACCTCCACCGGAGGACTCCGCCATTAAATTGCAAACGTTCCCCATGCTTTGAGGTGAACCCTCCCTTTAATCTAAGCTCCCTTGGTTCAATCTTCTATCGACGCGCGCCTGTCGGATTCTTTATCATGCTCCATCAATTTTGTATTTATAAATATACCTTTAAAAGGCATAACACATGCTTTTTTTTACATTCGAGATTAGTTTATTGTTGACATTAGAAGCTTGGTTTAGATGGCGTATAGCAGCGGCGCGATTAAAAGTGTTCCGCCATATCCCCATCCATCTATCTGTCTATCTTACCAAATAGAGTGTCGCAGAGCTGATCCTGTAGGCGTTACCGAAAACTGTAACGAAATACGTTACTTGCAAATAAGAGGAACGCGTTACCGACCTACGTTACGTCGGAATAAAAAGAACACTTTATTCTTTACCGTTTTCGATAAAAAGTAGCGCACGTTACTTTTGCGTTACTTTTTATTTGTCAATTAATTGTTTTACGGTTTCGTCGTCAAACGTCAAAACTGAACTTCAAAATGTGTCACCATTTTGAAGGTATGTGGGTTGCGCGCGACAATTCCTATACCTTTATGCCTATAAAAATATTTAAGCGTATTTTTTCTAGTCGCGGAAAGATGTAACGGGTAACCTAACTACGTTACTCGTTACTTGAAGTGAGTAGCGTAAGTACGCTATATTCCTAACGAGCGTGTTGGAAAGTCAGCAAATAACGGAAAGAATAAAACACAGAAGGCGAAACACTGACACAGTCGTGTGTGTGTGTGTGTTTTTCTTTTTGTTATCTAATAAGTTACTGTTACTATTTCAAACGTAACGAGTACGTTACTACCTTACCGAAAAAAGTAACGCGGTACCAATAATGCCGTTACTAGTACTGTGTTACCGCTAGCACTGCGCACAATGTACTCATAATAATAATAAAAAAAGACAGTATGAACTAACATACAAAACTCACATTCTCGGCACGAAAGTGCATTTACCCGCCACGAAGCAGCAGACAAATTTCCGCTTTCACAAAACAATATCCGTCGAGCAGAGTAAGGGCAAACTTCCGGTCTCTCGGAGCACGCACACAAACTGCGATCGTACGCAAACAAAACCATTTCTTTCCTTCGTCCGTCCAATCGTCCTCTTGCCGCGTCTACTGCGCGTAACAGAAATAAGCAACAGCGCAACAACTCACTTCCACTGTTTGCCCCTCGTATTTATAGCCGACGGGCCGCTGCCATCCACACGAACGATACTAACAACTGCAAGCTCCCGCGAAAAAAAAAAGAAAGAAAAAAAAAAAAGGAGCCGTTGTCGTGGGCCATCAGTTGCGAGATTGGCTTGAAGGCGACTTGTGACGTTTTCTCGCTAGCATCTGCGCGCAGGGGTCAGAGAATACTCAGCCTTCTGCACGACGAGATGCTTCGACACGCCGAACGAAAAGTGTGGGCAGGAAAACAAAAATTACAAAAGCGAAGAAAGCAACGATGGAACGAATTCTAAGTGCGATCCGTTTCTTTGTACACTTTCCCACTGTTTACGGTCGATTCCAAGAACTGCCCTCTGCGCGCTGCCAGCTTTGTCTGCTGCGGAACACGTTGCAGTATGCCGAGAGGAAATCGTCTGCTTCTTGCGCAGGAGCGGTGACGTCAGAAGGACGCCAAGCTCTGATTGGCTCTGATTGAAGGATAGTGGTAGACCTCGAAGCAAGCTGCCTCGAGGTCCCTACCCGCTATCCTTGATGCAAAATCAATCAGAGCTCGGCGTTCTGACGTGACCACAAAAGAAGCAGACGTCACCTGCAAAAGAAGCAGACGAACCTGCGCTTCGCATAGTTTCCTTGCGCGAAAGATCAAACGACGCGCTTGCTTCCACGGGTAGTCTGCAGAAACTATTCGATGCGTGTTTCTTTCGTGTCCTCTCACAGATATATATATATATATATATATATATATATATATATATATATATATATATATATATATATGTGTGTGTGTGTACGAAGCAAACATGCTTGAACATGCATCGAGGTGTGTCCGCAGATAGCGTTGTCGTCATGTCAGCACCGAACACCGCTCGGGAAACAAAACACAAAACATAAACAACAATCGTTTGGGTCACCCCGCACGTTTTTGCACTGTGCCTGCTCTGTCGTCGAGGGCATTGACATTCGTCTCTAGATAGCACCGGCAGGAATTCGAGAACCAAGCGAAGCCGTAAAGGCCGTTCTCCCGCTCGCATCCAATTTAAGAATAAGAGTGCAACCCCGGCACACGTGATCGTTAAAATGACATTTTCGTCCATCGTGCTTTGTATAGGAGCAAGCCGGACTTACACTTACGCATGGGTCCCGCCTGCCAGCAAATATAATTCGACGTCTTAGTTGTAGGGGCACTATTTGAGCGGTATACAGTAAACCTAATAATATATATATATATATATATATATATATATATATATATATATATATATATATATAAACGTTTTCAATACGTGGACGCTGACATTTTCCGAGAGGACGTTATCGCCCGATGCTGGCGGTCGTTCTGGATCATTCCTAGTTCTTAACAAAACGAAACAAAAGAATGCGTAGTAAATTTCTCCGCAATTGTGTTCCACGTGAAACGTCTGGAGTCTACGCTCTCGGCGGCCTTCGTCGGTTAAATTAGCGACAGGCTTGACGCGCGGCGTGTACATTCGATAGCAGTTCCTAAAATGGAGATACCGCCGCTTTTAAAAAAACGCTTGATAGGCGTACCGGCGTGCGGTTGAGCACCACTATTGTCGGTGACAGGTCAAGAACGAAGTGGACGCTCCTCCCACCTCTTTCCTGTTTAGGAGAGCGAACGCTGTAGAGGAGGTGACCTCCTCTCCCCGGTTCGCTCCGCTGAAGTGGAAAGGGGTGGGAGGAGCTTCCACTTCGTTCTTGACATGCACGTAAAAGACCTCGAGCTAGCAGTAGAACTGCTCTTGCAATCTCTCTCGCAGCAGAAACGCCTGACGCCCACTGGGGTAAAGTATTCCCAATGTCTAAACACATCCACACACACACACAACGCAATACAAAAGACGGGGTGTTCACTTCGATCAGACATGAACAATCTGGGGACACGGCTGAGTCATCTTTGAAGCCCGTTTGCCTGATACATTTGTCTGCTTAGAACCAGGGTTGGGCAGTATCGCGATGGTATTTCAGAAATACCTTTTGTATTTAGATATCCGTACATCTATACAATTTTTCAACTGTATTTTGTATTTCTGTATCGAAATACATTTTCCTGTGTATTCTTGGTATTGCGATACTATTATGGCCGATGTATTTTGTTACAACTTTAAAAGAATTGTTGACTTTTTCTGCACAGAGGGTCCAGACCAAGTTTCGTCAGTAACGTTTTGTGTCTCTGACCCCACATGACTTCTTTATTGTGCAAAACGTTTTTTTGAGGACCCCCATTTGAGAACCACTGTTCTAAGGGGTTCACCAAAACATCCACAATAATGCTTTTTTTGTATCAATGTAATTGAGTGTCGGTCTTTTAGCGCCACCAAAATGTACTCCTGTATTTGTATTTCTAATACTTTTCTACTTTTCAAACATATTTCCGATACGTATCGTGATACATTTTGTTATAAATGAATTTATTATCGGTATTTTAGCTGTATTTGACACGTATCCCAGTATACGTATTTCCACATACTTTTGGAGTATTTCCGCCCAACCCTGCTCAGAACATGTCTGCCGACAGTGTCCACGGACTGTCTATTGTATGATGTATAGCCAGTGCGACCCTGTCTTAATAGCTTCAAAATTCTTACCTGTACTCGCACACGACGAATCCGGCCGTCACAAAAAGCATGTAAAATGTCCCGTGTCTACGTTGTGGAGACAGCCAGCCCAAAGGTATCGCGCCAGTAAGTTATGCAAGATTGGGCGGCGCAAGCGCGAGCAGACAATGCGTCGATAAGAGCCCCATTTACGTAAAGCGCGACCGTAAACCGCAAGAACGCTGTTTCGCAACGCCGTCGGCACGCTCTCGGCGACAGACCCATTTCTTCGCGCCCTCACGTGCTGGCACCCGTGACACGGAGAGCACGTGGTTGTTGACGTGCGCGTCAACAGCGCCGTGCTAGGTATTAGCCCCGTGCGCGACCGAAAGCGTCGCTGTGGTCGGCCTTCCACGATTGGCCGAACGCTGACTATGACGTCGGAAAGGGGATTTATCATCGACGGAAATAAGAGGAATGAAAGAACTTTAATTTTGACGGTGTTGGCAGTGTTCCTTTGAGAGCGCAATGATCTCAAGCTTCCACTATGCTAATAACAAACACCATCGAACTTGTTGTTTGCAAGGTAATGACGTCACAAGGGGAAACCACAGGAGGGCGCCACCAAAACATCTCGCCGCTAGTAGACCCGATGCGTCGCCTCGCCTCTGTCGACGGCATCCGTCAACTCCTTCTCGAAAGTTGTCTTTAGAACTGTCAAGCCATGGCTCAGAGAGTTGGGTTGCTTGCGTTCAGAGCAACCGAAACGGTATATCAACGGCAAAGTCGACGGGACACGCGTGTTCGCCGAGCACAAAACTTGGCGATAGCGACGCGACTAGGCAAGAGGTATAACGTCGTGAAGCGGGGATCACGGTTGTCCCGGTCGTTGCTGTCGTTACTGTGGACGTAACCAGCGCAACTGTGTGAAGCAGGCTTTAAAGGCGAGGATGGAAAGACTAGCATACGCTGCTCGCGTGCCCGTGGCTTCGCCAATACTCAACACAACTCCGAAGAAACTATCCGAACCTATTCGAAACACTTCAGGTTTGGCCGTTCTTCAGGAATCTTTCCGAAACACGTGTTTCAAGCTCAAAACCTGTTTCAAAAACAACAACAACTTTTGCCCTCGGTTTAGTTTTATAATTATTCGTGTGATTATAATTAGGTAGGATTAATAATAATTACCGATATTTACCAGACGTCGCAGCGGGAATCGAGGTTCGGACAGTACGATCCGCAGACCGACGTCTTTGCTCGTCTCCAAGAGGAGGAAGCGAATGGGGGCAGCTGAATTATGTATATGTTATATGACTTCTTGTGGCAGGCACGTGACCGTCGGCGCGTGCTGCTGGCCCCTGAATGACGACGTGATCTTGCGACGTCATGGCGCTGATCATAACGCATACCAACGAACTGCACAGCCGGTGTACACAGTGGCGTACCAACTTGCTTATGACTGGGGGGGCAAACCAGCCCCCCCCCCCCCCTTCCAGGGCTGGGGGGCGGTGCCCTTGGTATCCCTTGGCCGTCGCCGACCAGTGTTTGCCCTGCCCAGTGATAGCTGCTTCAGGGGGGGGGGGGGGAGGGGGGCAAAACACATGCCTTGCCCCCCCACTCTGAGAACTGGGGGGGGGGGGGGCAAGCGCCCCTTTTGCCCCCCCCCCCCGGTTGGTACGCCCATGGCTGTACAACGCCACGACTTTGCACAGTAGCCAGTAAATAGCGTATAGCGGAGGCGATAGATCTCCATCCCTCGCAATAAGGCACCACGTGACATGGCTGAGGACACCTTCCGCGGCGGAGTGAGACGAAGTGTCGCGCGATCTCTTTGTAACAAAGGAATGCATTTGACAGATCCTGGAAAGGACGTGCACCGCCCCCCCCCCCCCCCCCCCAAGCGCGGTCCCTTTCTTATTCATTCAGACAACCATCAGTGCGTCACGCCCTACAACCATCAGTGCGCCACGCCAGCCATCAGTGCGTCACGCCCTACTTTGATTGTAAACACCAGGCATGTATTCGGGGGAAGGGGGGGGGGGGCACGCCATCCCCCCCCCCTCCCCCCTGAAATCTTCCATTTTGCTGGGGCCTCCTCTCCCCCCTCTGCCTCATAAAGCATTTTTTCACGGGCGTGCCCCCCCCCCCTCCCCCCCCCCCCCGAAACAAAATCCTGGCTACGTGCCTGTTAAACAGGCTAGTGGGTTCATCTCCAAACACGGTGGTGCTGGCATCACAAGACAAAAGCCATAGCCTTCGTTTCTTTTCTTTGAAAGGGAAGGGGGGGGGGGGGGAGGTGGGTGGCAGAGATATTTATGCTTTTTGGGTAGCAGGATTGGTGGAAGATGCGACATGCATGTGCATATTATAATTAGGGATCCTTGTTTTCGAAGTTAATTTTTTCTTCGAATTCGGGGGTGTTTTCTTCGGGGTTAATTTTTTTCTTCGAATTCGGCGTTTATTTTCTCCCATAAATTCGATGTTTTCCGGTATCCCTTTTGTTTTTGGTGTCGGGCAAACAATTAAAGTTTATCGGGGCTTAAGTTGAAGAACTTAGGGCACGGGCATGGAATTTCCCAACCTCCAGGAAATATACGGGCATATTCCCTAGAGGTGAGAGAATATACATGCACATTCCCAGGAGGTTGGGGAATATATACGGGTCTATTCCCTGGAGGTTAGGAAATATACGGGAATATTCCCTGGAGCTTACAGAATATACGGATTAGTGTCGTGATGTAGGAGAGTTGGTTCATGGTAAACGGAAATAAACAGCGCGCAAAAAATACACAAGGACGAAATATACGGGTACGTTTCATGGAGGTTAAGGAATATACGGGTACGTTCCATAGAGGTTAAGGAATATACAAGACAATATCAGGCATCCCAAAATTAAAAGAGAAAAAAAAAAACACGTATGGGGGTTAATTTTCAGTGTTCATAGGTATTTACCTAAAACACGGAACCCTAATTATAATTTATAGATAGGCTTGGCTGCATTTCGGAAAGAAGGGAGGTGAAGATTACCCGGCTACGCCTCTGCAAGGCGGAACTTTGAAAACGACGAAACTGCAGGGAACATGGGGGGCTCGAACATCGTGAAGATGACCGTCGAGAAGGCATCGGTCTTCTGACTCTTTCGAAAAAAACACGGAGAAACACGTGACAACGCATGTACCGCGTCTTGCGTATATGGACATTGACCCCTAGGATGTTTCATGCAACGAAAGATGCATTTGAACCCAGAAATAAAGTTCACACCTTATAAAAAGAGCGGCAATAACAGCATGTTGAAATCACAACAAAAGTGTTCCTTCTTTCGCGACTTCCTCGTAGAAAGTTATATCGCAAAAATTTAATAACTGTGTGCGACAAGTACTGCTTACGATAACTCTACAGGAATGCGACCAGCTATGATTGTGTACTTGTGTTCGATAGCGTGCTTTAAGTGCGTGGTATGTGGATCCAGAATTATGTTTTGTTTCATGTTGAAGTTACTAACAACGTTTTTATTATTGTTTATTTATTTTTGGGACAATTTGTACGATCCAGACGGCACTGTGAACTTAGCCCTAGTCTCCGTCGATTTTAACGTAATAAAGACAGAAACAAAAATGTCTGTCTTAGCTGGCACTCTCCCACAAGACATTAGTAGCCCGTCGTCAAGATGGCGATCATCGTCGTTAAATTAAAAATAAATAAAGTTTCCTTTGTACTATTCGGTGGTGAATTCAAGACCCGAGAAACCGAAACTAAAAAGCAGAAGGCCGAAGAAGATTCATCTAGGTGAAGGCTCCCTATGCCATTCAATCCACCGAGCGCCCACTCCGCTTGGCAATCAGCAGTGAAACCTTTTGACCTACTTTTGTCAGTTTTCGGTGAAGGAACTACGATTTTTCAGTTCATATTTTCCCCCTTCACTAATCCCGCTGACAACAATAAAACAGCGTGTGCAGCGTGTCCATGGTGTGGTTCTGTCTCAACATGTCTGTACACGGAACGCGAAAACGCTTGCCCTCTCTCCATAGATCCCCTTCCCTCTTTCACCACGGAGGCTATCAACCCTCTCCCTTCCTTTTGGAATAGTTAGGGGTTGCATCGTCGGATCGGAGGACTCCGACCCAAAGATGCAACTGGAGTTCATGGACCTCCAGTATCCACCAGCGCTGAAGACTATGCATCGCGAATCTGAGCTGCATGAGTTCTACAAAAACCTAGACAAGAAAAAGTTCGGAAACCTGGTGGACCACGCCTTGAGACCGTCGTCACTTTTCGGGAGCACGTATGCTTGTAAGCAGACCTTCTCACTGATGACTCTCAACAAGAACCGCCTTCGATCTGCCATGACGGACATGACATTGCGAGATGTACTAAAGACGACAAAGAGCGCGATGACACCTGATATCGGAAGCCTAACCGCAGCCAAAATATGCAACACGTCGCACTAAGTGCGGCCCCGCACTGTTTTTAATAAACGTAACTTTGGCCCGCCTAATTTTTTGGTTGTGCACCCCTGATCTAGGGCTTCTAAACTTGTTAACACAAGTCGGGGCCGAAGTTGACGGAGCGCACCGACTGGCCAATCACGACGATGACTTCGCGCTTTTTTCACTGACGTCCCATCAGCGTGTCCCGCGAAGTTTCGGCTCCAACTTTGTGTTTCACGAGTTTAGGGCCCCTGAAGTGACTTCAGTGACAGATCTTGCATCAGCGCGATATCCATGGACCATGCTCTCGCAGACACGAAAGTTCATAATGAGGCGCTTTACCGGATGAAATAAATAATCTTACAGGGGCGGTGCAACAATTTCTTGTACTTTGCGTAAATTCCACTTAAAATGAACCCCTGACGTTAATAACCTATCAAAGACGCGTTAGTTTTCCTCCTTGTGCAATAATAATCAAAAACGGAAATGAAACGAAAACTAAATAAATACAACACACTCACCGATAATACAATGGCCTAGCTCGGATCGGACATAATTTGCGCAGTTTGTAAGGGTATACATGTCGCGGCGTCGAGGTTTCTCCCCCCTCAACCCCTCAATTGGTGAGGTCCTCAACGCCATCTCTCAGTGTGATTTATTTGGCTACGTGCGCGCTGCTTTGCATTCGTCTTCGACTCCGCGACCCCGTCAACCGCACCGCGTTCCGAGGCGTCGTCTGGTCACGTGCTCTGGTGGCGAGAGAGGGGGAGGCGTCCCCAAATAAACCACTCCACCAAGGGAGGATTCGGCGCGACCGTCGTATTGTATAATGCAAATAAGGAGTGTGTCCTATTATCCCCCTAGTAAAGTATTTCGGAAAACAAGCAGCGTTCTCCTTTTCAGCTGGCAGCCAGAACAGGTGGCCACGTGACCTGGAGCCGATTATATGCCGCCAATGTCTATCGTAGCCACGGGCTGGGGTTGGCAAACTACAGGACACGCTCTGAGTTCCAAACTTCGCTAGGGTTCGAATATTTTCGCCATTGAAGCGATTGGGCAGGAGCCAGTACCCGAATGCTTGTCGAGCTATTGATTATCGCGAGCCCAGATCGAGTGCTCACGCAATGCTCGGGTCTAATTTATGAGCCCCATTCAATGGTCGTCTCTGAGGGACCTTATCGTCACTGGGGGACACGGCGACCTCCAAATTACGTCATCAGGTTTTAAGAAGGAGAGATGGAAAGAAAATGCTCGCTTTTATTCTTGAAATTACACCGCAACAAAGAGGGTTCTCGGTCAGTGGCATTGCGTACGAGTATACACCTTTTCCACAAGTGCGCAGCCATCTTGAATATCGTCACTTCTGGTATGCGGTAAAACATCTTTTTGATCTCTCCCCGCAGCTGGAAGGTGTTTACGAAAAATGCGTGATTGTCACATATTCTTGATTTGCCTCACCTATATTTTCTCGCATATTCCAGATTCAAACTTTTATTATTTTTTCGCCCCGCATACCAGATACGGAACCCACGTGACTGACAACGACAGGAAACAGAAAAGGTCTATACTTGGGTTCCACTATACTCTGTTTCACCTTATGTTATACCGCAGAGAAGGCTACAAGCACGAGCCCATAGTGTTGGCAGCTGGCCTTAATGCACGAGAGCTTGTGCCGCCGAGATGCGCCCTAGAGCAAGGAGCTCGCGCTCGTAGCCTTACCTGCGGTACATCATAAGGTGAAAGCGAAAAACAATCCAATCGAATATCGTTGCAAACGCCCTTTTAAAGTAGCTTTATGGGCGTGGTCTCTAACTGCACGGCGTCACGAAACGTTGTTACGAAAACCTGATAACACAACCAGGTGTCGTGACGTGCGCGCACACACACAAATACACACACACACACACACACACAAACTTACAAAAAAAAAAAAAGTCGCGCACCAGTCATTTAGTTGTGTTTAGAAATTTGCGTTTGTTCTTTGTCCCCCTTGTTCCTCTTCTCCAGGGATTGTTATCGTTATTATTGTACAGCTAGCTTGCACCTTTGCATTCATTTCATTATCACTACTTGGTTCCATGTCAGAAATCGGCTCCGCAGTGCCTACCAAGGGAATCCACCTCACTTCGCGAAAATTCAACGGCCTTGGCGCGTACAGGTTTTGCGTAGTTTGAACGGCTGGACGCGCCGCAGCCTCGGCGTTTTACCCTAGAATTGTGAGGGGTGGCTGACGCCATTTACGGTCTGTGGCTTCCCTAACGCAAGTCGTTGCAGCCGTCTCGGTGCGCTAGCGGTAAAAGTTGGTTCACACACTTGCGTCGAGTCCGACGGAGTGCGACTGCAACGGCTTGCGACGTACGGGTTGCCATAGCAACAGCTGCGTCGGCTCCAATAAAACCGGGTAAAAACCGGGACAGAAAACACATCTCCTTCCTTCGAAATGTTGCGATTCCGCCGCGTAATCGCGAGGCTAAATTTAGAATGTTTCCCAACCTGCAGCCGCAAGCGGCGGCCATGAGAACCACGCGGCGTGACGTCAATGGGGGACTTGTGAAAAGATAGCGAGTTGTGCAAATGCCTGCTCGATAAAAGGTAACTTTTCTATAAATCTTATCGTTCCAACATAAATATAAATCCGTCAAAACCTGATATCATCGACAAAACTTTTATTATACGAAGTTTTGGTGGCGCCATCTATCCCAGGTCCACAAAACCGTCAGCTTTATCTGCTACCGCGAACAGCCGCCGGAAGCCGGAGGGAGAGGGAGACAGAGCCGGACGGGGATGGCCGGACCCGGACGAGACTCTCCTTTCGCCATGGTCACGTGGTCACGTTGTCGCGAGCGGGTGAGCTCTCGCAGCTCACTGATGGCTCTAGAAAGAGAGCTTCACCGGCAACCCGCGCGTCCCCCATTGACGTCATAGCGCACGTGACCCGGAAGATGGTGAAGGAGTTGAGAGGTGCTGAAAACCTCAATCTTTGTCCATTTTTAAAATAAAAACTAGGACATGCAGGCAAAAGCGGTTTTTTGTTCTTTTCTTCAGAAAGGTCGAGACACCAACTCCCAAATTATTTAAGCAAAGCACTGGAATTGTTGCACAGCTCCTTTAACCCTCTTCCTCGAAGCGCGGAAAGCGCGACGCGAGTGCGTTTCCCCCGAAAGCGAGATGCCCACATGGATAGGGGATGATATGGCGCTACAGGCGCGCTGCCTAAGGCAGATGAGCGGAATGGAACCTTCCTAGTGAAGTATTTGCACGTGGAGTGAAAGGCGTAACTGCAGAACGCAGGGGTCCGAGGTTCAACCCCCACCCTGCCCGTTTCGATCTGGGTTAGCGCCGGCGCGTGGTCCTGTATTACTATACTGCCTGATACACATTCAAGACCCCAGGCTAGCAGTCGTACTACACGGCTAGATTTTTCATCTACTGTGGGTAACAATGTCGCCACACTCTGGCAGACTAAACTCCTGTTGTCTAAACAACTAACGACTCATTTGTTTTGTTTGCTCAGTAGGACCGCTTTTTTTATAGAACCAAAGCGGGATCGGTGGCCGAATATCTAGCGCACTCGGCGACCAGCTCGGAGCACGTGGAGCGAAAGCTCGCGCTGCAAAACCCCGGGATCCTGGGTTCAATCCCCAGCCCTGCCCGTTTCGATCTGGATGAGCATCGTACCGGCGTGCGGTCGTGTATCGCTACTGCGTGGTGAACGTTATAGACTTCAGGCTAGTGTTTGTACTGCACTGGCTAAATTGCTCAACAAGAGCTGGGAGACAAGTCGCCCGTTGAGGCAAACTAAGTTCTAGACTGTATAAGCATACACAGAACCCAATTTTTTATTTTTTTTTTATTTATAGAATCAACTGGATAGCACTCGAAAAACATAAACTCAGCAGTGTGACGTAGTTCTACGTTTCGATTCAACCTCTCCCTTGTTTGACTACGAAAACAACAAGGTATTTAAGCTCGGACACCTGTCGAGCGAGAACAAAACAACGTATTATCAGCGACCCTGGATAGACAAAAACACGTGTATATCTTGACTGCTATAAAACTAAGCAGTTAAATTGCACAAAATGGTCTCGCATGTTTTCAAACGGCGGACGCATTAAATCATGTATGATGCCAGGCGGAAAACAAACACGAGAAAGAACAAGCATATCACTACTACAACACAACGCTCATGAGCCGAACTGTCGAATTAAATCCGTGCTTGCCGCCGCACTGCGCATTAAAAAGAAAGAAAGATTCTCTTACAAATATGTGTAGGAAGACGTTTGATAGACGCACCAGTCTGGCTACCATGAGCACCACGCCTTAAAAAGGCCGGGGGGTTGACATCGGGTAAGGGTAAGAATGTTGCGAGCTTCTGTCAAGCTTGTGGTTCGATGGGTTCGGCGAGCCGTCGGCCTTTTAGCAAAGTTCGATGAAGTTCGATTTAAAGACCGTGTAGCCCGACTTCCCCGCAATGATTTCAAATATTGGGTTTAAAAAAATATACTGTAAACGACTTAATTTTCGCGGGCTCAAATTTTCGCGAATCGGGCCAAAGCTGAAAATTTTAAATTATTCACGGGTTCTAATTTTCGCGAATCGAGTGTAGCTTCCGTAGCGTTCACTTATTGCACGAATTGTTCGCGGGACGTATTTTTCGCAAATTGTAGGAGACTCGCGAAATTCGCGAAAATTAGGTCCCCGCGAAAATGTAGTCGTTTACATATTCAAAATAGTTGTTTTATATTTTACGCAAGAAAGCAAGCTTTTCATAATTTCATTACTTTGTGCAACAATGCACCCAATAAATAGCTCTCCTCTCCTCCGCAAGATGGCACGTCAGTTCGGTTTCGGATTGTACACACTAGGTACACACCTATCTGACCACCCGATCCAAAGGGGATAGCCACACTCATCATCATCATCATCAGCAGCAGCAGCAGCAGCGATCGTAGTGCGAAGAGGCGCAACCATCACACGTATTGTACCTTTTGGTTGGGGAGAATTTTAAATGAATGCTGCTTAGCAGCCGTTCGGGATCTTTGCCATCCCCCAGTAATTCCGAGTTTAATCGGAAATTAGTTAATTGGCGAGATTAGAAGCTCTGGCTAGGTGGCGCAAGCCGCCGCCCGATTAAAAGGATTCAGCCGTATCCACCCATCCATCCATTCATCCATCCATCCATCCGTTAGCTGGAGTCATCTTCATAACTTAATTTAGTTGCGCGCCCCGCAACGAAAGGTTTATTTATTTATTTTGTTTTACCAGAACGTATATTATACCGATCTCACCAAGCGTTTGGCGCATGCGTGAAGTCGCCATAACATTAGTTCCCAGGAGGCTGACAGCAGTTCCCGAGAGGTCTCGTGCTCTACACGTGCAGGACTCCAGAGAGGTTGTGGCATGTTCGAAAGGAATAAAGTTCCCAAACGGCCACGCGACATCGGTCCATGCGAATCGCAAGTTCGTCTGCTTCTTGTACAGAGGTTCCGATGATGTCAGAACGCCGATCTCTAGCACCTAGCATTAAGGACTACCTAGCTACTACCCTCTCAGTCAAAGCTAATGAGAGCTCGGCGTCGTTCTCACATCACCGCGACACCTGTGCAAAGAAGCAGACGACTTGCTCTCCGCATTAATATTGGGTAACAAAAATATGTATAGAAATACAAGCAAGTCATTATATATAGAAACCTTAAACTGGCACGAAAAAAGCGTTTTGAGACTGCGTGCAGACTGACGTAATCGACGGCACCACAATAGCAACCTTTTCCAGAGATTAGGGTCGATCACCGAGGCCGTCGCCACTACTTTCGACATTCTTCGAAGTCGAAAGAATTCTCGGGAGCGCAAGCAAGCGCTGTTCGCATAAGGCTTCCATGCAGTTTGCGACGCTTTCTTTCGCGCATTTTAGATTCACAAAGCGCCGTTTATTTTACACGCGCGAAATCGGTCGTATTGAAGATAAACGTGAACTCAGAAAGCAGGACTGAATTCCCTTGATAGTTCGCATTGACTTTTGCACGTATTCGCGACACGAGCGTCCAAAAACGTCACTACACGCGTGGACGAACTTTCCGAGTCAAAGGTACGGGAGCGCGTGTTTGAGCGTAGATTAAAGGCCTGTTCACGCATACATCGCAGTGCTAAGCTCAGCGCTGAATTTGCGCTAAGTCATAGCCTCCTCTATACTCACAAAGCCTGGCAGTTCGACGACGGAGCCATAGAGTGCCAGGTCGCAGATTTGGAGTGCGAGGATCTGCATGGTAGCACAGAGCATCAAAGAGCCGTTTCTCGGGGAACCTGGACGTCAGCGCACAGCTTTTGCAGCGGCGAGGACCCGAGACACACTTGTTCGCTCGGGAGAAGTGTGTTTCGGCGTCTCGCCGCAGCGGAGCGCCTATCACGTGACTCTCCTCTCATTCGTTGTCGTACATTCGTACAGTTAAAGAAGAAGAAAAAACAAGCAGAAGAAGCCAGTAAAGGAACCTCGTCGTCGTCTGAACTAAGAAGCATTATCAAGAGGCACAAAACTAAATGGACATTATTTTAAGCTACATAATTATTACCCTAATGTTATACCCGATCAAAGCCTGCTGACAAAGCATAAGCCCGTTCCCGAACTAGTAGTTTCGCTGCCTCCCTGTTTTTCTTTGCTGATTGGCTTTTTAATAAAAATTTCGTTTTTGGTCATATAGGGGTGTTCGCGCCTGGGGGGTCCCGGGGATTTCTTTCCGGCGCGCGCGCGTCGCGGAGTGGGGGCGCGGGGCTTTTGCACATCGCGGAGCCTGGCGTTTTCGTCGCGGGGTGCGCGTGCCGGGGGGGTGTCCCCGGGGTCTCTCCCTCGTGTGAGGGCCCCTTATCAGACCTTATTTATTTATTTTTAATTGGTTTAAACCTGTTATACCGTTTGGTGGTGCAGGTAGAGAGACAAATTTTATTTTGTTTATTTTTGCTCTCACTTAGAAATTCACCAAATTCACCAAATTCATTCGTTGTCTGTCGCTCCACCGTTTCCATTTCGGCGGCCGCTTCTCGCAGGAACGTTCGCCATATTTGTATCACACCGTCAAAACTGTTGCTCATGGCAGACGATAAGTATATATATAAATATTTAAGAGATCGTGATGTATCCCTTCCTTTAATAAATACGTTTTCTCACTCACTGAAGACACGGGAACAGCGCTGTATCTGAGCTTCACTGCACGTGCGAACCGGCCTTAGAGCTCTGCACGCGCACTCCTCTCGTTGAAAATGCGACAGGAAGTTGCACTGACTTGACATTTGAAAGGAACCGATTATGCTGTTGTGCGGACGCATTTATTAATTTGAAGGGTTACATCGCAACCTCTTGAGAAAAAAAAAATCATCCCAATGACGATGGAGGAAGGAAAAGGGGCTCTCATCTACGGAAATAAGAGTAATGGCTCACTGTCAACTCGGACGGCACGTGCTGGCTTGAGAATGCGATGACTCCAAGCTTCCACCGTGTTTTTTACACACACCATCGACGAAGCTCTGTCGCGACCCTACCTACGCATAATCTGGATGGGCTTACGTGAGGACCTTTATTTGTATGTATTTAATATTTGTGACTAAACATTGATTCATTGACTCATTGATTGAGCGATTGGACAAATAAGTGTTGTTATGACGTTACGGGTAGGAACCATCCGTGCGCGTAACCGGAACGTCTCGCCACAACGATTGGGGGGGGGGGGGGGGGGGGGGGTGTCGGCAGCGTATACGGATGGCAGTGGAGTAGCCATTTCATCATTGAAACATATTTATTTAACGACCAAAGAAGTGGGCACCACATGCGCCCTGCTGTGGTGCCCACTTAAAAAAACAAAAAAAAAACTTTTAGGGCCGGTTGCACCAACGCCGCTTAGCGCAATGCAGAGCTTAGCCGGGAACCTAAGCTAAGTTTCGGTTTCGTTCGGTTGCACCAAAATCGCTTATCGCTAAACCTAGCACTAAACTACGCTTATCGTAAGCGCTCAACATTGGGCGCTTTGCTTTTGGTTGTTTCTTAATCCTGGATTTAAAACATGGCGGCTGGTTTGTGGCGGTCGACGCGGTGGACGAAATTGGTTGTACAAAGTGTTTTAGGCTACGACAGCGTGAGAGTCTCGACAGAATGGCCTTCGATTGTGACAAGGATGCAAAATATTGTCGCGTGAAGTGTTTATCGACCTCTGTTTTCAAGCTGGATCTCCACTCTCAGTGCGTGTTAGCCCTAACCGAGATACGTACGGAGCTGTGGGGCTCACGTCTGTCTTCACGTTGGTTATTCTGTCAACGAGCTTATTCGTATGTATACCTTACTGATTTTCGCGTAACTGTAACGTATTGTTATTTACCAGCTTGTTTATTTCTACTTGCAACGCATATCCTTCAATCCGATGAGCGCGTTGAATAGTGGCAGTACATGATCTCGGCGATCAGCTGATTGTCGACCCTTCTGCCGTTTGCATCAGATTGCGGCGCTTTTGAATTATAAAACAGCGAAAAGTCAATTTCTTTGTTTTCTGAGTTTCGAGACAATCTTCAGTGAATTTTCCTTGTCTCGCGAGTAGAATCTTGGCTTCAGAAAACTGTATCGTTCCATAACCGTAACTTTTCTGGTGATCGCGCTTTTTAGGAATATTTTGCTTTATATATTCATTCGTGGCGACAACTTCTATTCGTGGCGACGACAACTTGACGACTTCTATTCGACGATTTGCGGGCATTTTCGCAGCTGCCGTGGCGAGTTCGTCACTGTTTTGAACTTCGTCGGTCTCAGGCATGACTTGATCTTAGTAGTCATCTTACCTCCCTACTTATTCTCGATGATGTTTTGTCTTCAGCGATGTAGCGAGTAGAACGTCCTTCTCGCGTTCGGTGAGATTTGGGGCCCCCGATGGCTCCTGTATCTCAAAATGTGAGCACGAAAACTACTGTCACTGTCAAAATATTCTGTTATCAACCGATAATAAACACACAATCACAGATGTAAAGAGAATTTGTGTTTATTTAAAGCGTTGACTCCTCTTTTTGAAAGTTAAGCGAAAAAAATGATTGAATTTGGAGACCTTTAATTCGTTACTCACCGAAGAAATACAGCGAAAAGCAGACGGCGACGACGGCTACTACAGCAGGTTTTTTGTTTACATCGCGAGATTCCTCTCCGCCAATCGTATTCGTCCCTCTGAGCGTTCCCTAGGTCGCTCTGTTGGTCCCTACATTCCCTAGGCAAATCCAGCGTTTAGCTAGGGGCGCGTCTGTAAAGCCGGGTTAACGTTGGTGCAACCGGAATTTAAACCCGCGCTTACCCGAGCTCGGTTTAGGGCGCTAAGCCGACTTAGGAAAGAGCCGCTTTGGGTTAAGGTAAGCGACGTTGGTGCAACCGGCCCTTAGTTGTCTCGGGAGCTTCCAGGAAGAACGAGACGGCGAGTGGCAGCGATCAGGGACTCATGGGGCTTCAGTAGTGTGGAGCCAAGTGGAGGTGCCTCGGGATCTTCCAGATACGTAAGGAGCGCCTGTGATGCTGCGAGGGCCCGGCCAGGGTCGGGAGGGGATGGCGGGATGAGCCACTCGGTGAGAGTCGAGAGGGGAGGAGAGGAGGTTGAGAGACCGCGGGAGCGGGCTGTGGAGTGAAGGGGGCAGTCCCGCAAAAGATGCGAGAGCGTAGCGGGTGTGTGGCAGAGGGTGCACTCTGGGTCCAGAGGAAGTTGTGGGTACATCTTCATGAGAAGGGTGGGAGCGAGGAGTGCTCCTGATCTGGCTTGGTGTAGGAGAGGTTTGGTGACGAGTCAGGGGAAGGCGAGAGAGGGAGGGGAAGTCGAGGGGATTGGCCTGACTGGATAGGTATTGGCGACGTTGACTTGTGTGCACCTGCCGGGCTTCGTGAGCGTCGTGAAAGGCGCCGGGTGCGAGGTCCGGTGGTAAAAAAGAAGTCGGGGCCCCGGCTTGCGCGGAGAGAAGTTTAGCGCGCGCAAGTCGGTGAGCCCTTTCATTACCGGGAATACTGCAATGGGTGGGTACCCAGTCGACGAGAAGATGGTGGCCTGCCGTCAGGATGGAGAGAGCGGCCCGATGAATTTGAATGGCAATCGCCGATGTCGGCGACGGGTGTCGGAGAGCACGGATGGCCTCCTGAGAATCCGTGTATATCGTGATGCTGGAGGATGGCGTCAGGGTGGCAGCGTCGATTGAACTAAGACAGTGGAATATTGGACAAAGCTCGGCGTGACAGGAGGAGCTGGAAATCGGAAAAAACTTGGGAGTCTCGTTGGTGGCCGTCAACATCGCACCATGCCGTGCTAAAAGTCGGTGAGGAGTTGTCGTTGTTGATGGCCGTGTCAGTGTAAAAAAAGTGCGCCGATGAGGAGCGGACCTGAAGAGAGTGCAGATGGCGTCGAGCAAAGTCCTCGCGTCGGGCCTGCGCCCCCTCACCCATGTTCTGAGGTAGGGGGCGCAATGGCGTGAGAGGACAAAGCTCCCATGGCGGGGGTGGGGTGAGTAAAGGAAGAAGGCCCGATGTATTATAGCCGAGCTTACGCAGGGTGTAACGCCCTGCCGGAGTGGCTCGGAGTCGAGTCTCTTGAGCTGCGATTTGGGTGGAGGCCAGGTCTTCAAGGTTGTTCAACTGGCTGCAGCTGGTTAGTGCTTCAATGCGCATGTATCGCGGGAGGCCAGTGACGAGTCGCTGGAGTTCTCGATTAACTCTTTCGAGCCGAAGTTGTTGGGCGTGGGCGAGATGGTAGTATGGGTAGCCGTACATAATTCGGGAGACCACGAAGGCTCTAGCAAAGATGCGTGGATTGCGTTCGTGCATCCCACGAGAGCGATGGGCTACTAGAGACAGCAGGTGGCTGAGCTGTTTTGAGGTGCGAATGGTACGCTGGAACCAGGTTGTCGCACGGCTGTCTTCATCAAGGTGAAAACTGAGAATTCGGACACTCGTGCGGCGGGAGATGGGGGTTCTTGCGAGTGTGAGCTCGATGCACTGCTTCTCCGCTTCTTTGGCGGGTGTGCGGCGACCGCCGTGAATAACCATAAACTCTGTCTTGTCCGGGGCGGGAGCTAGGCCGACAGACTGAACGTAGTTGTGTACTATGTCCAGTACAGCTTGAATGGTTTCTTGTTGATAACCGGGCGAGCCAGAGTGGGCCCACAACGTAATATCGTCTGCGTAGATCGCATGTTCTAGGTCGGACACTTCATCTAAGGCGAGATGGAAGGCCGGCGAGGACGATATTACATAGTACTGGGGACAGAACAGATCCTGTGGGACGCCCACTCTGTTGTGATGGGTAAGTGCGTGAGCTATGCCGATGTGAACGGTGAAAGTGCGATCCTCGAGGAATGCAGCAATGAAGTTGTATGTTCGACCGTGGATACCAAGCTGTTGTGCCATAGACAGCACTGAAGGGTGCGGAACGCTATCAAATGCTTTCCGGACATCAACCCTGTAGTGATGTAGATTTTATGTTTGCGCGTGACCACCGTTTATAGCGGCGGGGACGAAGAAGAGGAAATAGAATAAAGCCAGTGAATGGGAATGGCTACCCTATTTTTATTCTGTCCGCCGCGGTAGCACTCTGTTTGTTCAGCACACTTGCAACGCTACATTGGCGACGAGGATGTGTTAGGCAGTCTTCAGCTACTGTTCTGGCAAGTGTCCACCCTCCATGACCTCGCAGCGCGCCGCCGCTATATCATAAGGCGCTAGCTTCACAGCCAAGCCTACTGTTCTCCACTAACGATGACCCTGATTCCAGCCTCACTGCCCCCTTTTGACCTGGATGCCACGGACCCAACTAATATCGGCACCGAATGGCGAAAGTGGATCACTCGCTTTGAAAACTTCCTCATCGCTTTCGATGTGAAGAATGACGCACGCAAGCGCTCTCTCCTACTCCACTATGCGGTGGAACGTGTCCATGAACTCTCCGAGACTCTTCCTGACCAGCAGAGTGATCCCACATCAAGTACGACGCCAGATGCTGATACACCTTCAGTAACGGCCAGAAACACATACCAACATCTTAAAGACAAACTTGACGCATACTTTAATCCTCGCATGAACACCACATTCGAGATCTTTCAATTTCGTCAGGCAAAGCAACTCGAGGGCGAATCTGTCGGCCAATTCTCGATCCGGCTTCGACTGCTTGCCCGCAATTGCGGTTTCGCAAACGCCGACGAGGAAATCAAGAACCAGATCATATTTGCAACGACATCTTCACGCCTACGACGAGTAGCCCTCAGGCAAGACCTTAACCTTCCATCACTTTTGAATCAGGCTCGACTCCTCGAGGATGTCAACCGAGCAACGACTGCCATGGAAGGATCGTCAACAACCACCACGGTTCAAGCAATCTCTAGTCAGCCTCGCTACGACCATGCAGGCACATCCAGAAATGCCCAAAAACCTCGCTACTTCTCTCCCCATCTGAAATATGGAGGCAGCGCACAACAACACACCCACGTCTCGCCTACCCAGTGTTTCCACTGTGGTGCTCACTGGCCCCACGAGGGCGGACAAGTAAACTGCCCCGCCAAATCTGCCTCTTGCAAGGCATGTGGCAGAAAAGGACACTATGGCAAGGTGTGCCAATCAGCACACAAGCCCATCTTCCAGATTTCTCATGATTCTGACTCCGACGAGAGCGTTTATGCTGTCGGAACTATATCACAAATATCTCACCAAAACCTCCCAGAGGTTCATCTGCAGGTCAACAACACCCCTGTAACATTCCTTATTGACACAGGTGCTTCAGTATCGGTCATTGGAACCTCTACCCTTAACAAGCTTGGAGCACTCCCAAAACTCCAACAAGCAGACATGCGTATTTACGCGTATGGATCGGATGCTCCGCTACCAATCAAAGGAAAGCTCAATGTCACGCTGAAGTTCAGGGACAGCGACACAACAGAAGACTTATTCATAATAGAGGGAACCGTGAAGTCACTGCTGAGCTTCGCTGCTGCAAATAGACTGGGCCTCATCAAAATTACTTACGCCATCCAAGGACCCTCACAAAAAGATGCACGCTCGAATGGAGAAGTGCCTCCAAGCTTGCTCGAGACACCACTCGCTGCTTTTCCTGAGTTGTGTGCGGGTGTAGGCAAACTAAAAAATCTCCAAGTACACCTCCACATTGACAAAGCCATTGCCCCGGTTGCTCAGCCCCATCGCAGAATCCCTTTTGCAGTCCGAAGCAAAGTAGAAGAAAAGATAAGCCAGCTCTTGGCCCTTGATATCATCGAAGAAGCAACCGGACCTACTCCATGGGTATCTCCAGTCGTAATTGTGCCAAAGCCGCACAATCCAGAGGACATTCGCCTATGCATCGACATGAAATGTGCGAATAGGGCCATTCTTCGCGAGAGGCACGTCTGCCCTACCATCGACGACGTGATCACAGCGCTGAACGGATCAACACTCTTCACCAAGCTTGATCTAAAAGATGGGTACCACCAACTAGAACTTGATAATGAATCAAGAACAATCACAACATTTGCAACACACAACAAACTGTACCGCTACAAACGACTTATGTTTGGAATTAATGCAGCTGCCGAGGTTTTCCAGGAAACCATCCGTCAAGTACTCAACGGCATACCTCACGTCCTCAACATCAGTGATGATATACTTGTGTTTGGCAAGACAAAGGATGAGCATGATCAGGCTCTCCAGGCAACTCTCGAAAGGTTGACAGAGAACGGCCTCACAGTTAATCCAAAAAATGTCTCTTCGCACAGAAAGAACTCTGTTTTTTCGGACACATTTTCTCTGCTTCTGGAATCAGAACAGACCCCCAGAAGATTGCAGCACTAAAAAAAATGCCGGCCCCTGACAATGCTCATGAAGTTCGAAGTCTGCTTGGTACAGTAAATTACAGCGGACGCTTCCTACCTAACCTTGCTGATATAACATACCCTCTTCGGCTTCTCACAAAAAAGAACACCAAGTGGGTGTGGGGACCAGAAGAGCAAGGTGCTTTGGAACCTTGTCTTTATTGATGGTACAAAAGAAATAATTCTCACAGTCGACGCGTCGCCTAGCACAGAAGGAAGGCAACAACACCGAGATTGTCGCATATGCTAGTCGGGCTTTGACCCCCACTGAAGCACGGTACTCTCAGATTGAACGTGAATTGCTTGCAGTTGTCTGGGGGACAGAGCATTTTCATCTGTATCTTTACGGTAACAACTTTCTCATTCGCAAAGACCACAAACCCCTTGTCTCCATCCTCACCAACCCACGGGCGTGTCCGTCTGCACGAATTGAACGCCTCGTGTTGAGAATCCAACAATACAACTTCAGAGTGGAGCACACGTGTGGAATCAACAACCCCTCGGATTACCTGTCTCGCCACCCCATGCCGAGCTCTCCTGCTGATACCCACCTGGCTCATAGCACTAATGCATATGTCAACTTCATCGCCCACCACAACATTCCCAAAGCCATGACTCGCGCAGAAGTAGCTGCCGCCACTCTAAACGACCCTCATATCCAAAAGGTGATCGCTGCCCTCAGCAATCCTGCCAGGTGGAAAGACCCAGCACTCAGAGAGTTTATATCCGTACAGCACGAGCTCTCCCTGACGGACAGCGGCCTACTACTGAAAGGAAATTGCCTCGTTCTACCTGCCGCTCTCCAGCAACAGGCGATATGTCTCGCTCACATTGGACACCAGGGCATCTCCAAAACGAAAGCGCTCATGAAGCGAAAAGTATGGTTTCCCCACCTAGACAGCATGGTACAGACTACTCTTAAAAACTGTATGGCATGTCAGGCAACCATCCAACATCAACACTCTGACCCCGTCACGATTCCATCGAAGCCAAATCAACCTTGGGAGTCGCTCTCACTTGACTTCGCGGGGCCTTTCCCTAACGGCAAATACGTAATGGTCCTAATGGATAATACGTCACGCTACCCCCTCGTGGCGGTATTATCATCGTTAGCGGCCCCAACTGTCATCACCAACCTTATGAAGATCTTCAGTACTTTCGGGATTCCTAGGGTCGTCAAGACGGATAACGGGCCTCCATTCCAAAGCCTTGACTTCAAAAACTTCGCTGACTCGCTAGGATTTCGCCATCAGCGCATCACGCCTTGCTGGCCGCAAGCGAACGGTGAGGTCGAACGATTCATGCGCACACTTAAACGGTTTCTACAGACGACAACGTTGGAAAACTCTACGTGGACTTCCGAATTGAGCAAATTTCTAATGGCCTATAGGGCGACACCTCACTCAACGACAGGGAAAACGCCCTTCGAACTACTCTTTGGAAGTCCTATGGGCTACCTCCTTCCCGATTCCGCAGACACTAACAACGTGCCACAGGCATGGCAACACACGAATTACGAAAATCGAAAGAAGCACAAGATTTACGCAGATGAACACAGACATGCGAGACCCCACAACCTCGAAGTCGGAGATCGGGTACTGTACAGACAGCCTCCGTCGAACAAGCTCACTCCTCCTTATGACCCGCAGCCATACAAAGTGATCGAAATCAAAGGGACACAGGTAACTGCTCAGAGAGATCAGAAAATGATCACCAGAAACTCAAGTTTTTTTCAAACTTCTCCCCACGAGTGCGAAGCTCAGAGCACATAATGAAATGATCAATGCGGATGATGCTGAGTTCGAAAACGCCATGAATACGCGTCATACCCACCCTAACCAGGAAGCTGAACAACACATCGACGTGGGGGAGAGACGAGACCTGCAACCCAACGAAGCTCAAAGATCCAGTGAAGGACGACGTCCGACTCCGGAAGTTGAACAACAGCTGGGCGTGGAGGAGGACGAAAGAAACCAGCGATTCGTTGAAGCCCCTGGCCCTGATCTATCAGGAACAGCACGACCGGTCCGTACAAGGTACCCTCCTACAAGACTCAGGGACTACGTCTGCTCCTGAAAAGCGTTTCGCTCTGTTCATTTCTTTGCTTCTCGGGGGAAGTGATGTAGTGATGTAGATTTTATGTTTGCGCGTGACCACCGTTTATAGCGGCGGGGACGAAGAAGAGGAAGTAGAATAAAGCCAGTGAATGGGAATGTCTACCCTATTCTTATTCTGTCCGCCGCGGTAGCACTCTGTTTGTTCAGCACACTTGCAACGCTACAACGCGGAGCACGCCGTAGCAGCTTGAGGCAGTCCTGCGGAGGTCAGCAGCGAAGCAGAAATGACAAAACAGAGAATTAGGACGCGGACGTTTGTTGCCCGTACTTCTCACGAGGTTCAGTGAGCTGGGGGTCCAATATGGCGGGGATGCTTGTTGCCGGGTGGCAGAAGAAAAAGTTCTGACGCGGAGCATGCCGTAGCAGCTTGAGGCAGTCCTGCGGAGGTCAGCAGCGAAGCAGAAATGACGAAACATAAAATTCGGACGCGGGCGTTTCTTGCCCGTATTTCTCACGAGGTTCAGTGAGCTGGGGTTTCAATATGGCAGTGATGCTTGTTGCCGGGTGGCAGAAGAAAAAGTTCCGACGCGGAGCACGCCGTAGCAGCTTGAGGCAGTCCTGCGGAGGTCAGCAGCGAAGCAGAAATGACGAAACATAGAATTCGGACGCGGGCGTTTCTTGCCCGTATTTCTCACGAGGTTCAGTGAGCTGGGGTTCAATATGGCAGGGATGCTTGTTGCCGGGTGGCAGAAGAAAACGTTCCGACGCGGAGCACGCCGTAGCAGCTTGAGGCAGTCCTGCGGAGGTCAGCAGCGAAGCAGAAATGACGAAACATAGAATTCGGACGCGGGCGTTTCTTGCCCGTATTTCTCACGAGGTTCAGTGAGCTGGGGTTCCAATATGGCAGGGATGCTTGTTGCCGGGTGGCAGAAGAAAACGTTCCGACGCGGAGCACGCCGTAGCAGCTTGAGGCAGTCCTGCGGAGGTCAGCAGCGAAGCAGAAATGACGAAACATAGAATTCGGACGCGGGCGTTTCTTGCCCGTATTTCTCACGAGGTTCAGTGAGCTGCGGTTCCAATATGGCAGGGATGCTTGTTGCCGGGTGGCAGAAGAAAAAGTTCCGACGCGGAGCACGCCGTAGCAGCTTGAGGCAGTCCTGCGGAGGTCAGCAGCGAAGCAGAAATGACGAAACATAGAATTCGGACGCGGGCGTTTCTTGCCCGTATTTCTCACGAGGTTCAGTGAGCTGGGTTCCAATATGGCAGGGATGCTTGTTGCCGGGTGGCAGAAGAAAAGTTCCGACGCGGAGCACGCCGTAGCAGCTTGAGGCAGTCCTGCGGAGGTCAGCAGCGAAGCAGAAATGACGAAACATAGAATTCGGACGCGGGCGTTTCTTGCCCGTATTTCTCACGAGGTTCAGTGAGCTGGGGTTCCAATATGGCAGGGATGCTTGTTGCCGGGTGGCAGAAGAAAATGTTCCGACGCGGAGCACGCCGTAGCAGCTTGAGGCAGTCCTGCGGAGGTCAGCAGCGAAGCAGAAATGACGAAACATAGAATTCGGACGCGGGCGTTTCTTGCCCGTATTTCTCACGAGGTTCAGTGAGCTGGGGTTCCAATATGGCAGGGATGCTTGTTGCCGGGTGGCAGAAGAAAAAGTTCCGACGCGGAGCACGCCGTAGCAGCTTGAGGCAGTCCTGCGGAGGTCAGCAGCGAAGCAGAAATGACGAAACATAGAATTCGGACGCGGGCGTTTCTTGCCCGTATTTCTCACGAGGTTCAGTGAGCTGCGGTTCCAATATGGCAGGGATGCTTGTTGCCGGGTGGCAGAAGAAAACGTTCCGACGCGGAGCACGCCGTAGCAGCTTGAGGCAGTCCTGCGGAGGTCAGCAGCGAAGCAGAAATGACGAAACATAGAATTCGGACGCGGGCGTTTCTTGCCCGTATTTCTCACGAGGTTCAGTGAGCTGGGGTTCCAATATGGCAGGGATGCTTGTTGCCGGGTGGCAGAAGAAAAGTTCCGACGCGGAGCACGCCGTAGCAGCTTGAGGCAGTCCTGCGGAGGTCAGCAGCGAAGCAGAAATGACGAAACATAGAATTCGGACGCGGGCGTTTCTTGCCCGTATTTCTCACGAGGTTCAGTGAGCTGGGGTTCAATATGGCAGGGATGCTTGTTGCCGGGTGGCAGAAGAAAAAGTTCCGACGCGGAGCACGCCGTAGCAGCTTGAGGCAGTCCTGCGGAGGTCAGCAGCGAAGCAGAAATGACGAAACATAGAATTCGGACGCGGGCGTTTCTTGCCCGTATTTCTCACGAGGTTCAGTGAGCTGGGGTTCCAATATGGCAGGGATGCTTGTTGCCGGGTGGCAGAAGAAAAAGTTCCGACGCGGAGCACGCCGTAGCAGCTTGAGGCAGTCCTGCGGAGGTCAGCAGCGAAGCAGAAATGACGAAACATAGAATTCGGACGCGGGCGTTTCTTGCCCGTATTTCTCACGAGGTTCAGTGAGCTGCGGTTCCAATATGGCAGGGATGCTTGTTGCCGGGTGGCAGAAGAAAAAGTTCCGACGCGGAGCACGCCGTAGCAGCTTGAGGCAGTCCTGCGGAGGTCAGCAGCGAAGCAGAAATGACGAAACATAGAATTCGGACGCGGGCGTTTCTTGCCCGTATTTCTCACGAGGTTCAGTGAGCTGGGTTCCAATATGGCAGGGATGCTTGTTGCCGGGTGGCAGAAGAAAAGTTCCGACGCGGAGCACGCCGTAGCAGCTTGAGGCAGTCCTGCGGAGGTCAGCAGCGAAGCAGAAATGACGAAACATAGAATTCGGACGCGGGCGTTTCTTGCCCGTATTTCTCACGAGGTTCAGTGAGCTGGGGTTCCAATATGGCAGGGATGCTTGTTGCCGGGTGGCAGAAGAAAAAGTTCCGACGCGGAGCACGCCGTAGCAGCTTGAGGCAGTCCTGCGGAGGTCAGCAGCGAAGCAGAAATGACGAAACATAGAATTCGGACGCGGGCGTTTCTTGCCCGTATTTCTCACGAGGTTCAGTGAGCTGGGTTCCAATATGGCAGGGATGCTTGTTGCCGGGTGGCAGAAGAAAAAGTTCCGACGCGGAGCACGCCGTAGCAGCTTGAGGCAGTCCTGCGGAGGTCAGCAGCGAAGCAGAAATGACGAAACATAGAATTCGGACGCGGGCGTTTCTTGCCCGTATTTCTCACGAGGTTCAGTGAGCTGGGGTTCCAATATGGCAGGGATGCTTGTTGCCGGGTGGCAGAAGAAAAAGTTCCGACGCGGAGCACGCCGTAGCAGCTTGAGGCAGTCCTGCGGAGGTCAGCAGCGAAGCAGAAATGACGAAACATAGAATTCGGACGCGGGCGTTTCTTGCCCGTATTTCTCACGAGGTTCAGTGAGCTGGGTTCCAATATGGCAGGGATGCTTGTTGCCGGGTGGCAGAAGAAAAGTTCCGACGCGGAGCACGCCGTAGCAGCTTGAGGCAGTCCTGCGGAGGTCAGCAGCGAAGCAGAAATGACGAAACATAGAATTCGGACGCGGGCGTTTCTTGCCCGTATTTCTCACGAGGTTCAGTGAGCTGGGGTTCCAATATGGCAGGGATGCTTGTTGCCGGGTGGCAGAAGAAAAAGTTCCGACGCGGAGCACGCCGTAGCAGCTTGAGGCAGTCCTGCGGAGGTCAGCAGCGAAGCAGAAATGACGAAACATAGAATTCGGACGCGGGCGTTTCTTGCCCGTATTTCTCACGAGGTTCAGTGAGCTGGGGTTCAATATGGCAGGGATGCTTGTTGCCGGGTGGCAGAAGAAAACGTTCCGACGCGGAGCACGCCGTAGCAGCTTGAGGCAGTCCTGCGGAGGTCAGCAGCGAAGCAGAAATGACGAAACATAGAATTCGGACGCGGGCGTTTCTTGCCCGTATTTCTCACGAGGTTCAGTGAGCTGCGGTTCCAATATGGCAGGGATGCTTGTTGCCGGGTGGCAGAAGAAAAAGTTCCGACGCGGAGCACGCCGTAGCAGCTTGAGGCAGTCCTGCGGAGGTCAGCAGCGAAGCAGAAATGACGAAACATAGAATTCGGACGCGGGCGTTTCTTGCCCGTATTTCTCACGAGGTTCAGTGAGCTGCGGTACCAATATGGCAGGGATGCTTGTTGCCGGGTGGCAGAAGAAAAAGTTCCGACGCGTGTAGTGATGTAGATTTTATGTTTGCGCGTGACCACCGTTTATAGCGGCGGGGACGAAGAAGAGGAAGTAGAATAAAGCCAGTGAATGGGAATGGCTACCCTATTCTTATTCTGTCCGCCGCGGTAGCACTCTGTTTGTTCAGCACACTTGCAACGCTACATTGGCGACGAGGATGTGTTAGGCAGTCTTCAGCTACTGTTCTGGCAAGTGTCCACCCTCCATGACCTCGCAGCGCGCCGCCGCTATATCATAAGGCGCTAGCTTCACAGCCAAGCCTACTGTTCTCCACTAACGATGACCCTGATTCCAGCCTCACTGCCCCCTTTTGACCTGGATGCCACGGACCCAACTAATATCGGCACCGAATGGCGAAAGTGGATCACTCGCTTTGAAAACTTCCTCATCGCTTTCGATGTGAAGAATGACGCACGCAAGCGCTCTCTC